>JAOWBB010000004.1:2931672-2972503 GCA_028565995.1 Ricinus marginatus
TAATATTTACAGTTGTTAAGTGACTGTAAATTTCAATGCGAATTTTTGTGTTAACGTCAAACATAAAATGAGTGTAAAAATAAAAATTTGAAGTTAGATTCATGATTGGTTATAGTTATGATGCACTCGAGTGTACTGCTGTAAACCATGTTTTCAACTACAGGCGAATTATAGGGAGTTGCTTACAGACGGAAACAAAAAGCTTCATAGACCAAATCGCTGATGAATACAGTTCATTGTAGGTACAACAAACAATACTCGTTTAAAACCGGAATCGGAGAAACATTACCAAAACATTGTACATTGTGAAATATCATGTCGGCGAAAAAATATTATTAGGCGAAAAGTACATTATTTGGTATTTCTTTACTTGTCGTCTTCAATTTAGAAATTTTTAGGTTGAGTCTTGATCCATCAGATGGCTGACAAATCTAATCTCGACATAAAATCAGTCTGTTAAATTATGTTTAAAGGGAAAAATTTTTCTGTTTCCATAACGACACTTACTTAAAAGATGTTTAGTTGAAATATGAAAACTAATGTAACAAACACATTAAAGCTACTAATCACAAAAGATCAAAAATTTTCAAGCACATTATAATATATACATAAATAAAAATAAATAAAAAAAATTAAAAAATATAATGCAAAAATATTTCTTGTAAATGATTTAATAATGGAATAATGAAAAAGGCTGGACCAAAGATGCTGATATTCAATATGCTCAATACGCACGACAGATCTCTCTCTCTCTTTCTCTCTTTCTCTCTCTCTCTCGGAAAGTACAGAAAATCTTCACCTTTCATAGCAGTACACTTCTTTTTCGTTTATGCACAATTCGTGATAAAAAGACAAAAAAATGCAAATATTTTGAACTTTAAACAGATTTTATGATATTCACAGAATAAAAACTACAATATAAACGAACAAAGAAAGTTCCACAAGGATTTTAATCGAATGTTCCCGGAAACATTGGCCGAACGGTTTAGCTGCTGGGAGTTATTTTGATCTGAAAAACTTAAGCTTTAAATATTTCTCTTCTAAACGAGACGAAAACTAAATTCATTTCAGATAATAACGCGAATGAAATAAAGAAAAAGGAAAAGAGTTGTGGAGTGCACACCCATATTGGAGAACACGCAGCATCCCGTTTCGGTCGATACTGACGAAGGTATTGACATAGGTCATGCGGAGAGGTTAAGGCGCAGGTTCGTTAGACTCCCTATGGAACCCAAAATCATCCATATTCTAAACCACTATTCTAAAAATTTTTAACGATTAGCAACCTGTAAAAAAATCGCGATCAATGTCAGAAGTTTCTCCACCAAATCAGAATGACGCTGCCTTCATGTGGATAAGAACTCAAACTCGCATTTTAAAACATCACGCTAATTTACAAAAAGAAAACTACATGTAAATTCTTCAGGCTTATTATTAAACAAAAAAGTAATTACTTATATATTTATGTACGTTGCTGACGGTCTTAGTTTTATAAGAATAAAAGCTTGTGTGACCCACGGGAAAGATGCATTTGAGACTAACTTAAATAAGAATATTATGTACACCCTGTTTTATTAACTTCTACCGCTTTTTCTCTTTTGGGAAACGGGAATATTACATTTGTTTCGGAATATTACATAGATTTAATAAATTTATGCAATAAGACAGGAATAACAAGAATAATTTTACAATGCCACATTCTTCCCACGTTGATTATTTATCATATCATAGAGTTACAAATTTTTTTTGTAGAAAGCCCTTCGCACTTAATAAACTTTGGTTAAATGTTTTAATATAAGGTACAATTTATATGGTCCCATCGACAAATTTCAGTGGAAGTTTAAAACTTAAAGGATCTAAAAGTAATCAACAGCAGCTACCTGATAAATGACAGTACATCAAAAAATAATATAACTAAAAATAAATTTAATTTTAGGAATCTATTCAGCTTTTAAAAAGAACAGCTTTAAAATATAAAATGTTTGCAGAATTCTTTTCCTTTTAACGCACAATTATTTTAATCAATGCAATACATAATTAATTATACACATTCACTCTTGATTATATATACTATTTATAACTATATTTTATGACTAAATATATTCGTATGAGTTTATGTGGAAAAATCGCTCTATTTTGACATCCCTGTTATAAATAACGGCAACTTAGTCTCAAAAATTGTCATTATTGGAAATTGTTAGCGCGACAGACAATCTTTAAATTTATATACAGAGCTCTATGCTAATCTTGAAAACCACATTCATATGTCCTTTCAATTTTTAACACTTAATTTATAAATAATTCAAAACAATTATTAAAATGTATTTTTTTAATGCATACTGTGTATCACGTTAGCATGCATTTCAAACCTAAACATCTTCATATACGAAAATTACAGAAGATGGTTAATTACAGACTTTTGAAAATTGAAAGTTAAACTATGAAAAAATATTCTTGGATAATGAATATTATGAAATTCGTACAAAGTTTAAAGCCATAATTGCTCGTTTATATTTTTTCAACTTGTGATATTATTAATAATCATGATTCTGAATTTTTGCTTTCGCAGAGATGCAAACAAGAAATTGAAAGAAATAAATCGTTAATATAACAAATTTCAAAGTGATGACTGAAAATCTACTTAATAATTTTCCGATTATCCTAATTCTTGACAATTTCCATAATTTTAAAAAAATATCTGTAAAGTCTGAATGAAACCAAAAAGCTTTGACTTGGAATAAAGTTTTAACTGTACAGCATTGTGGTTTTGTTTTGTACTTCATCAACAAAGATTCATTGAACTATTATTTATTATACGGACATGTTCTTAAATTTTTTAAGATTGCAATTTCTTAATTTAATACAACGAGATCACTTATGAACCATTCCATATGAATTAATTAATCCGCGAACTGACGTAGCAAAAATTAAAAAATTTAATTTTCAATAAAAATTATATGTACGTTTCTATACGGAATAAAACTGCGACATTCCTGGAACAGTCGTGTTATTTGAGTAATTTTTAAAAAATATAAATCACTCTTATCTACATTTAAAATCATTCTATAAAAATTTTTTTCAAACGGTTAGCATACGTTAGGCTTTCCATTAAATTTAACACATAGTTTTGCTGAAGACTTACATAAGCTTTTCTGATTTTCTTAATTCTTCAGTTTTATTTATTTTACTTTTTCCTGGTTTTTGTTTAATGTAGACCCAAACATTTTAAGTTGAGCTGACATAGGTTAATGTAGGTCAAATAATATCAATTTCCAATTTCTGTTTTTACAGTCGCCTAACAATGCCTTTGATATTTTCGGTCTTCATCTTTTAAAGTCAAATTGTGCGAAAAGAATATTGCAACATGCATTTTTAATATATAAACCTATTTTAGATTATATATTTGCAAAAAAATTCTTTATAATTTTTCTTCATCATATTACTAAAGTATTGACTTCAAATTCATCTTTATAACATACTCGTGCCGGCCTTCTTAATTCTCAAACAATTTTTTAATTTAATTTACATTGAAATACGTTATTATGTATTATAAAAATAATTTAAATAACAATACATTTGAAACATTAGTTTATATCAATTAAAAAAAGTGGGAACTATTACATTAAGAACTTATACTAGTGTACATTTATATTTTAGAGAACGAACACGTTCTCCATAACAGAGAAAGCAGCAGTTGCACGTTATGAACTTATCTGCCAGGAAACGGAAGATGAATTTATTATTCCATGTGGGGGGATAGAAAATTGAAATATCACAGACGAATTATATCAATCAAAGTGATTAAAAACAATTTATTCATAAATTGGTTGATTAAAAGTCGTAAAATGGTTGGATGCGGGATTGAAACGTAAAATTATATAAAATTTCTTTGTTTAACGTGTCTATTTGACAGAGAACGATGTCAAAAAATAATTGAAAAAAGTAGTTTTTCGAACAAGAATCAAAAATTCGCTGAACGAGATTATGTACAACATTCCTGCAGGCCACCAATAACTCCATGAACCACGATTCCTTCGCCGGATGAAAGTAAAAAAAATAAAATGAAATTTTTAATACAATTTTCCTTAACGGTTATTTTAAACTTGTTTTGTGAGTTAAAGTAACTCATGAAAGATCATTAATTATTCAGTATGCAAACTTAATACAAAATAAGGTTCTCGAAACCTTTCTTGACATCTCTGAGTTGCGTCACAAATTCCAAAAGCATCCACAGTACCAACCATTCTTTAAAAGTCCTTACTAAATCAAAATTACAAATTAGATGCAGGCTTTCAAACGCGATTCAAAATAACTAAACCATTATAATTATGTCCTTGTCTTAAATTGAAAGTTTTATATTTCTATATATATATATATATATATATACACACACATATTCCGTCGACATCCTTTTTGAACTTCCTTAACAAGCAAAGAGATTTTTTGAAGGATGTACGATAAGCCTGAACACGGGCTTGGCATGCCTTCAAGGGAAAAATATTAATGGCAAACATACAGAGTCCAAATCCCTAGTTTCAGTGCAATGTGTTAACAATTTTTGAGACGACTGAAGAAATAAAAACCTATATTCGAATAAAATTCCGTACTGCGTAAATAATGTATTTATAAAAAAAACACTCAAAATGTAAAAGGGGATATTATGCTATCATCTTAGATAAATAAAATGATTTTTTGAAAACATTACGCTCAAAATTACTTAATGCAATTAACGTGTTCGAAATTACTCAGTTGTCGGTTGCATAACTCTTGGGTATTACATGTAAAATTTATATTACTCTCGAACAGTCATAGTCACCTATGAATCAATTACGTAACGGATTCATCCCGCTATAATAATGACAATAATAATAATAATAATAAATTTACAATTTTATTTTGTTGATTTTTGCCTCTACACCATAAAACTTCTTTTTTGACATTAATGATCATAATAAATTAAGCGATGGCGATGGCTCAATATCAATCCTTAAGTAAATTTCTGGACTTCTTTATGTATTTAGCAACGTTAAAATTTTTTGCCCGAAAAAAAAAGTCTGAATGACATTTCTTATTCATTTTCTCAGAGCATCGGAAAAATATGCAACCTTCTTAAAAGCGCAGAATAAACGACTATCATGAAGAAACAAAAACTTACATTTCATAAATTTTGTAATTCTCGGTGCTAAAAAGACTTTTTAAGCCGCATATCAGTCAAAAGTGTATGGTGGCACGATATTTTTAGTTATGCCCAAGTGATGCTGATACCGGGTCATACCAGATCGGCATTTCCGATGGTTTCTCTTAACATTTCAACACGAAATGAAGAACCCTTTTACGCCCGGGGTTGTTTTCTTTTTCTTATTAACAAGCAAAGTCAAACCATTAAATGAATAAAGCAAAACACGTAGAATTCGTGAGCGACTTAAAAAGTCCAAACCCGTGCGTTACTCGGCCAAGCGAAATGAAACACTTCCAGTTCATATTTATGAAAATTTCTATTTAAAATTCCTTCAGTCTCCAGCCAGCGAACATCCAGATGAAATAATTTAAAGTACTTTACTCCCTTCGTTACGTTTTACACGATTACGTGAACATTACAGTCCCCGAATGGAAAATATATGAAATCGTCGATGAATTACAATTTCACTAATATCGAATTACCTTCATCTGTCAAATAAGCTCATACATTCCCCTGATCTTGATCTTTGTAACTCATGCTCATGAGGCAATCGACGAAAGGTCATTTGGAGTTGAATTTGATAATCGCCTAATGCACACAATTGGAAAATGACATTTGCGAATGCGAAAAAGATTAAACTCTTTCGGAATCCGACAAAGCAGACGAATTTCTGAAAAAGGATTTTCAGGGGCACCTTCTAAAGAGAGAAACGGGAAGCGCACCGAGCAACCGAGCCCGAATCGCAGGAACTTCCCTTCCGTGCGAAAACGTGCACGGGAGAGGAGGAACGTCGTGGCAATCGATTTTGCCGAACGGGAGCGCACGGATGCAGGGCAAGCGGCCTAAGGACGGATCGGAGAGCGGACGGGAGGATATTTTCCACGTTCTCGTGGGCGATGCGCTAGTGACACGACAAACGACGAAAGACGTCGACAATGAATGGAGGCGTCGTTGCATACCCCTGACCCACTTTCTAGAGTAAACTTCGACATCGATTTCTAATTACGTAAAAAGATAACGCTCACCAAAATTGCAGCCTGATTCTCCTTATCAAGTAAGAATTCCATGGACTTGGCACGGTCGTCCACGGCCACGGATCCGTGATGGGATTTGCTGTGGGACGTCGGCTGCAGATGGTTCGATGCCTGTCTCTGGTGGGAAGCCCGCACCGCGCTCACGTCGCCCAGGCCCAGATTCATCAGACTTCTGGCTTTTTTGCCGTTCCCGACATTGGAATGCGCGAGCGGGCGGCGAACGGCGCTCTGCACCGTTATGTGCGTGTCGAGGTCGGTCTCCAAAAGCACCGTGGCAGGCTTCTCGCACGTGGATTGGAGCCCGTCTGCATCACCGGCGGTCGTTACGATCGGATCGGGAACGTCGGCCGAATCGATTTCTCCAACTCCCGGCATATTACTATCCGCGACATCCTTCAGTTCGTTTGACACCGCTCCAGATACCGCGGCGCGTTTGCGCGACGCCACCGGCATGCGTGGCGGGCAGGGTGGCAGCGGCGGCTTTGCGGAAACGACCGGCGGCGTCAGCACCATACGCAGAGCGTCTTCTTCCTCATCTCCCGGTGCGTGCAAAGGTATAATTTTGATTTCCTCGCCGGCGCCGCCATCGGCGGCGACCAAATCCTTTCCCCGCGCCACTTCCTTTTCCTTTTTCTCTTTCTGCTTTTTCGCACCTCCGCCAGATGTCATCCGGTTGCTGAGTCGGCGGAACGAGAACCTTTCGAAAAACCCTCCGAAACGGCTCTTGCCGGATTTTTTGCCCGAGGCCATTTTGTAAGGCGAAACTGCACTGGAACGTTCGGTACCACGGAATGACTCATCGACGCGAACTTCCTTCGGTAGATGCACTTCACTCACTGACAACTTCGTAATTCTTTCCCCGTCTGGCGAAGCAGTATCGCCAATGTGCATGTGATCCAACGAGGTGGGCGTAACAATCCTCGTAGGCGGAACTGGTTTTTTTTCAATGCATGCTTTATTTCCACTCGGCGCATTGTTTACATTCCCCGGTTTATCATCGAAACCGAATTTCAGAGCGCCCATGAACGAAGCGTCGGCCTCGGCAGCCGCTGCCGCGGTGGACTCTGCAGCACCGACGCCATCCGCCCGACTGGCTGCCTCCACGAGACCCGCGACAGTCTCCTCTCGGTTTGGAACGGATTTCATTTGGGGAATGAACTTTTCCTCCGCTTCCGCGTATTGCTCATCGTCGTTCTGCATGCAGATATCTTCGAGAGATCTGTTGGACATTTCGTCCGTCGAGGGCTCCGAAGAATTCTCTGACGTCTCGTCTTCGCTGTACACTTCCCTCCAGCTCACTTCAGATACGATCGGGCAGAAGTGAACTCCCTTCGTGCTCTGGGAGCCGCCCAGTTGATTCTTTTTTAAATCGAAAAACTGATTTCTTAAATCGTCGCAATCGTCGTCTAACGATTTAAGGGGTACGTGGCTCAGCGACGAAGCGGCCGAAGGTATGCTCAGAATGTATTCTTCGTCGCTGATGAACAAATTGGGAGTGCTTGCCACGGGTAGTCGGTTACTCATCTGTCTCTTCTCCTCGAATTTGGTTTTCGCGTTCATTTCATCACAGGTTTCGAAAAATAAGTTTTTATTTCTGTCGAAAGCGCTCAGTTCGTCACGAAAACAAGAACTCCGCTTCGTTCGGTCGCTAATTGCACCATCCGCACATCCGCTTTTGACGAAAGTTGTGCATTCCGATGTCGCACTACCGTCACATGGACCCGTATCAGCTCTGTCGGGCGATGCGAACGTAACTGAAGTAATTAATTTCTCAGTCTTTCCCTGCAATTTAACTATTCCGTCAGCCTCAGCAGCGCAGTTGTACGGATTCGTCTCAAATCGGCTGGAGTTATATTTAACATCCACGTCATCATCCTTCTTTGTAGGACACCCTCGCACCTCTGGCTCCTTCATATGTGCTATTTTTAAACTTGATCCGATTTTATTCACGGTTTTGGAATGCTCGCGCCCTTCTGTGAAGACGATGCTGCCTTCCTCGCTTCCAGTACAGTCGGAATAATACGAAGACGAAGACTCCAGAGGGGAAGAATCCTCGTCTTCGGGTATGCTTAACACGGAGTTTCTAAAATTCAACAGATTTGTTCTATTTTTAATTGAAATATGATCACTGAAGCCGCTGTCTTCACTTAAATTTTCTACGGACTGTCTCGATTTCGAGGGAGCACTCAAACACGGTTCAGATTTCCCGTGCTGACTGTCGGACCTATCTATTGAGTCCTCCTGAACGACCGGCAACTGGGATTTCAGCCCTTCCGCGCTGTACGATTTCCTGCCCCGGAAAGTCGACTTCATTTCTTGTTTAGAACTGTCGCAGTTCCTTCGAATATTTCTTACTTCTCTATAATGAAAACTGGATAAATCTTGTCTCTTGCGAAACGATAATCCTATTCCCTTTGCTATGAAAAAGTCAGAATCGTATGAATCTGTCACCGTCGACAAATCTGCTGTTGTCGCCGTCAGCTTCTTGTCGCGCACGATGAATTCCTGCCGCATCTCCTTTTCTTTCTCAAAATCTAATGCATTGTGACTCTGAGACAATTCGCTTACGGAACACTGAATGGCGGCAGGATTTTCCAAAATATTTAAACTGTCGAAACTTCTGTACGATCTTAAACGACTGTCATAGGTCAAAGAGGATCGGAAGCTGCTGTGTGATGATTGAGATCGATGCAAAGTACCATCTGAAGATGCTGATGAATCGCTATCTGAACTGAAACCACTCTGCACCTCCTCCAGACTACTGGATGAAAACAGCTTCCATTTGAATCGATCTGAATGGACTTCCTGACCAAAAGGATCGGCCGAAGCTGTAGTTTTGAAAACGTCTTCGCAATGTTTCTCTAATGACTCAAATGTTGTCAAACTGCTGGATCTTGATGACAGGGAAGTTGATTCTCCTATCTCTTGAGGTTCTTCATCATCACTGAGTACTAATCTATCGTGAAATCGTCGCTTAGGTTTTTTTGGGAAATCATTTTCAAAATCTATTGCTTTCCAATCATTGCGGATATCTAAAAAATTAAGAATAGTAAATTTACTTTAAAACCTAATCTAAAAATACTTATTTTGTGAATATAAAAAAAAATAAAATTATTAAAACACTGATACATTAGTGCGTGAAAACAAACACATTACTCGTGAAAATACTTATACATTTTATCCAATTCTTATATCAAAAAAGTATCCTATTACTTATTAATCTGTTAGAGCTTCAAATTATCAAAAAATACAGCAATATTTAATGGAAATAGATTATAAAACTTCATAGAGTCAATCAAAAAACTTTCCTTTTATCAATTAGAATTATTTATTAAATAAATTCTCGGTAAAAATGTTAATAATTCAATGGAATATTTAAATATAAGACAATAATTCTTAAATAATCCGAATATCATCATCCCAGATTTTTCTTTATTTAAACTCTCATAAACATCAATCTCTTACTGTAGTAATTCCTTTCACTTCTTTATTATTTATTTATCTTCCATTTTTATAGATAACGCTTGCAATATATAATATGTACAAAATATTTGTAACTAAAATGAAGAATTTAGAATGTGCCACACAATCAATATACGCTAATCTGTACTGATGTAATTTATAAAAAATGGAAAAATTCATTTCTCTGTCAGATAAATAGATTATTCATATGAAAAATTGAAAGATTAAAAATTTGATCAAAATCGGATAATTTTAAACCGAATCCCGCCTAAGAAATATATCTGAAATTCCATAATAGTTTAAGATTCTAATGTATTATTCGAATGAATACATATCTAATTAGCAACTTTAAGATTCAATAGTTATGCAAAATACATAGATAATTTAAAATGAAAAAGAAAGAAAAATATTTTAAAAGTAAAATATAAGGTTACAGATATTATTTCCAAAAGTTCAACCTTCAAACTCATAAATTTTATATAAAGTTAATAGAATTATGTGAAAATTTAATTTTTTAAATTCTTCAAATTGCATTAAACAAATGAAATCCCTTAAAGCCTTTCTTTTATTTCCCTTTACAACTTAAAAACTTTGACAAGAATTTTAAAATTATTGCATAATGTTTAAAGTTTTCAAGACCGCGGAAAATCTGCTTTAGGAAATGATTTTCATTCCTAGCAAAAGAAAAGTTTTACCCGGCACATTCCCTTGGATCTTTGGTAAATGGATGACACTGTCAGCATCTGAATCGCTGTTCCATCCAGTGGGACCAGATTTATCAGATTCGCTGCATAAATCGTCGGAAGTCTCTTCAATGATGGTTTCAAGGAAGAGACATTGCTGTTGGCCCAAAATGGAAGCATCTGAAAAATAAAAATAAGTATATTGTTTAAAAATTGCCAATAAAATATGCCTTAAAATTTTAACTGTATTAGAAGATTTAAAGTAGCGATCCGCTACCGTTTAACATAATATTTAAAAATATATATATTTACAAAATATTTTATTGAAAATATCCAAGTTAAAAAAAAATTGCTTCAATAATTACTGTTCTCCATCAGCGAATTTTTTTTGTCCTTTACAGAGTTTTAAAACCTGAAAAGATCAGCAAATCATGATGTTAATGGCTAAAATGATTCATTAAGACATTTTTGTATACTGAATGAAACATTTTTTTTCCGTGCTGACAGAAAACAAAATATTGATTTAAGATTTTTTTTCAATTTAATGTTATACATAATTTATTGCCTCCGCAGGACAGAAGAAAAAGATTAAATGAAAATCTGAAAAAGTTTTGCTTAATGAATTAAATAAATATGATATTAATATCTTTTATTTCTTCTTAAAATGTGTGTGACATTTGAACTTTTAATCCTGCAATTACTCAGGCAGGGTTTTTCAAAGTAAATTTTTACTTTAGAGTTCATAATAATAGCATTTCGTAAATTTTGGTGAGCGAATGGAGCCTTCATTTTTAAGTATCATAAAAATTCTATTCCCTGTCAATTGTTTTCACATTTTACTTTTACCATAGTAAAAGTATGCACTCTAAATAATAGTATATTTATATAATAATGTAGAATAGTATAGTAGGCGTAATAGTATAATAGTAAATAATAGTATAGTAAGTGGGGATACCATAGTACAAGTACTCTAAAATAGAGAAAATTATATATCGAATCCAATATAAACAAACTGCTAATAATTTATGTCACTCAATTATTAATATTGTAATTTGGATAAATTAATATGCAATAATAATAATATTACATTGTAATTCAGCAATGCTCCAATTCGGAAAGCAAAATATAACGAAGTATTTTCTTTGGCTAAAAATAATTTGGCAGAATTATGTTAGTGTAAGAAACTAAATGAAATTAATCCATTCCGAATGATAAAAACTTTTATGACAGTTCTTTAAAGCGTGCAGGTATAAAAAGTGCTTTCAAGTTCATCTAATTAAAAAATTGCAGTGCATTTATTTGGGTTACATGAACTGATTACTGCTAGAATAGTTGGCTGACCCTGCGAAGTGTCCCTACAAACCATTTTTTCATTGCTAGTTTGGTTTCTACTCTAAAGATTACGGATCAAAGGAAATAAAAGATCTTGCTACTGAAGTTGATGAAGGCGGGAAGCAAAAGTGAACTCCAAATGGGAAACAATGTTAAACTTTTCAAGTGTAAAAATATTAACTACAACGATATTTCTATAAATTCGAAAATGTGTATTTACGCTGCCGAAATAAGTCAGTTATATGTTCGTTTTGGACTCAAACAAGTAATCAAATATTTTAAAAACTTGTAATATTTATGCATAGAACATTGAGTGGAAAATATTCAGCAACATTAAAAGAGTATAATTATTAGTTGAGAAATGAGTAGAGAAAGAGAAAAACAGAAATGTCTGAGATGACAAAGAAAAAGGAATGTGCTGAATCGTCATATTATCGTTAAAAACTACAAAACCAAAAAAAGGATTTAAAGTATTTTCTCTGAATATCTGCAGATATAAAAAAAATTCACTGCTCTAGTTTCGAAACCTCAAAGAATAAATTTACAAGATGAAAAATAAGAGCTTAAAAAATTTCCACCAAAGTCATAATTTTTTAACAATGTGTAGCTTATAAGCAGTTTGTCAGATATACAGTCTTGGCAAATTTATGATTATTTTTTTCGAAAATATTACATTCATGATTTATACACAAGACAATGAAATCTAATTTTTTTTTTTTTTTTTTTTTTTTTTTTTTTTTTAAAATTAAAAAGGACCGTCAGTTAAAAATTATTGTTTAATGTAACTTACAAGAAGCTGGAAAAGTCCAGATCACAGAATAAGAAATTTAACGTGCATGGCGAATACATTTTCGTGTAAAGAAGACCTGACTGATCCAAATGTGAAATTATCGTCTATGGCCAGGATATTATTTAAGCACTTACACATTAATAAATATGGACATAAGAATTTGTTTCGAGGTGGAAATTTGAAAAAATCTGAATAGCACTTTTTGTGTAGATTAACAATAATGTTATTGCTATCTTAAAAGAAATCACAAAATAAGAATTTTAATAACAGATGCCGAATCAGATGGACAGACGCTTATCTGAGAAAAATATTAAGGTTTATTATTGACAATGAATGTTGGATAATAATCTTAGAATTATGGGTGAGATTTAATCATATAATTTCTACATAAGTTATAACCCTATCCAAACATTTAACTTAATTAAATGTTTCTGTACTAAATTATCACATTACTTCATATACTGATATAAACACAATAACACATATATATCTCACTATAGGTTGATACGACAAAGAAAAAATTAACGTTAAAGTTTTGTGTAAAGAAGAAAAGTTATGAAAAGGCTGATTTCCCCAAATTATTTTTATTATTTTCTCACTTGATCAGCCGCCTTACATTCTATACTTATTCATATTTGAGTCAGTAAAAATTTTTTTAATGTGTTTATTGGTTTTGTAGATCCAGGCAAACTTTGAAAGTCATATGCGTCGTTTCCTAATTAAAGGAGCATGAAGAGAGCTAATAAAGAAGCAACCAATCATGCCAAAAATATTTCTAAAATAAAGGTAAATTTTCATCTCACACTAACAAATTACCAGTTCAAACTGTGTTTTAATGTTGTTGAAGGAAAACTAGCGGTTCAAGTATCGATGAATTAATTACATGACTTTTAGCGAATTTTGACTGCTAATCCACAGGCTAACATTAAAATAAAATCAACTTCTTTCCCTTTTTTTTAATTCATCACTCCCATTTTTCTTCCGCGTACTTACTTCGAATTGTTGCTTGAGCCATCCGTTCACAGATGACCAGACCATGAATCTCCGATCAATAACAATTTTATCTTTAAAAAGTACAAAGTTGAAATCTAAATTCTGTACAACAATATTAACTGAAAATTAATAAATAACTTCATGGTGTTCACATTTTTCATATGGAAACAAATGATATTACAAAGCTCGATTAAACATCGATAATTTCGAGTAGAAAATGTATGGTCTTTAAGATAAATCTGGCCAACACATGATGAATATAAATTAATAATAAATAAAATTAAAAATGAATAAATAAGAAAAGTACTCGGTACATAAGGCCTTGATCGTTAGTGCTTTTTAAAAGTTTTCGTCAAGGGCTTTTAGTGAAGGGTTTTTGATATATCGTTCCAAATCGTGAGGTTGATTCCAATCGACAACTAGAAAACTCCAGAACCTCGAAATAATGGAATAAGGTAAGTAGGATCGTATTAATAGTACCGTTGCAATATGCAGCACTCAAACAGAAAGGTACAATTTATTGTACGTTAAAAATACAAGCTAAAAATATTTTGGTTGCAAACATTTGCAACCAACAAAACTGAAGAATGTTTAATTAGGATGCACAAATTTTAATTACATCTTAGTCTGAACTTAAATTTTATAATTAATGTGGCTCAGATCCGCTTTTCTTTGTAACTTTCTTTCTATTGTTGCAGAGTCAGAAACATACAGTGAAAAAGCTACTATATACAAGAAAAAGTCATAAGTAAAGAAATGTGAACAACAGTTGATGACTGAAGTTGACGATTATGTGCGACAATAATTGAACGGAATTTTATAAAATAGTCAAAGGTTTAAAAAGGATTAAAAATTTTTTTTTTAAACTTCAAAATGATAGCTCAACGGCGTTCAAAAAAGCGTTACACATTTTATTCTTCACAGACAGTAATGCAGAAAACCGAAAACATTCTACGGGATAATACTTACTTGTATAACTCGGTGTAGCGAAGCCTAGTTACGCGATGAAATGGTCATTTCAGGTCATTCCACCTAATTATAATTCAGAAGTTTAACAATAAAATAGAGGCATTCATAGATATCTGGATTCAAAACCAAATCACTTATTATACACGTTAAAATTAATACCTTATTTGTTCGAACTATATTGTACAAAAAAGTCAAACTGGAACATTATAGAGTTCAAATAGTGACCTTGTTAACATTCAAATTTCAAATCATCGCCATTCGTTTTTATCCCCGGACGTTTACCGCTAACTCGTTTTTATTATAGAGGATATTGATACTTTAACTGCTCGCACTTAACGCCAGTTTATTTATCACAGTATCAAGAATCTTACTGTCTCCTGATAACTTTAAGCTGGCCACCAGAATGCTTAAAGAAACTCTGTAGCGGAAAATTGTGTTCAGTTTGTAAATGTTATTAATAAACGTAGGAAAAAAAAATAAAAGTTTCCTTTACAGCAGGATGTAATGTACTTAAACGAAAAAATATGCTTCTAATTTATTTTAATCATAAGTTTCTTTTAGTTTTATTTCAGTGCATAGCCAAGACGAAATAAAAATTAAAACGGCATTTTTAACATTCAGAATCACTGTCAAACAATCTCAAATTTAACACGTTTAAAATATTCATTTTTTCGTGAATATAAAAATTAATTATTAAAATTATTAACCCCTCTAAATGAAACTACGTTAACTAAAGTTAATTTGCCTGCGATTTAGATTTGGATTTTGTTATTTTACATAATTTATTTATTTACATCGGAAAATGTACTTGTGAGAAAGTAAAATTAACCGAAAAAAATTTCATACGATATTTTTTGTAAATTTAGTAAAAGTAAATTCATTCATTTTAAATTTTACGTACATTACTTCCATTTCGATCTATTGAAATTCTTTGTCCATACAAAGTCAGTTACAGAGCAAACTCTGTCATCGTGCAGCACCTTCCGTGTTAATAACTGAAAATGGTAACAGTCTGCACAGGTCTCCCACGCTTGTTGCTACACAATATCAAAAACAGAACTTAATCTCGTCCACAATTAATAACCAGGGTTCATTTCGTGAAAATATCGTTAAAAAGTTGATAATGTAAAAGGTCCTAAAGAGAAAATTTCACTTTATTATTCGGGGCTTCAATACTGAGATCTGCAGATGACAAATTATCCATTCTCTTAATATATAAAATATCCGTAAGGGCGAAGTTCAGTTTTAAAAAAAAGTAGACCCATGGAAGATGAAAGATGATTTACTGCATTGCAACTTTTTCTCCTCACCAAGCTCACTTGCAGTAATTATCCAAAATAATTCACATCATGCAAAACCGTTGGGATGCGAGCATTCATGCCTGAGAAAATTATCTAGCGAATTCATACTTTCATTTCAGAGAATGCAATTCATGATGTGAGAGGAAAGAAATGAAAAGTTTACTAGTAACAAAAATTACTTTAAGATGATACGAAACACTGCTCTAATTTTAACTTTACCATACTAAAACAGTAACTTTTAATATTTCAGTCTCTCTTTCGACAAACGGAAAGAGCAGAGTTGTAGTGGTCAAAACCACGCCTAATCCTTTCGGCTTTCTGCCCTGTCCGGATCCAGTTACCTAATCTAAGCCTTCACATCATTTGCACCTAAAATATTGCCACCGTTCGCTTTTAATAAATATGCCGATACATTTTCGTTGGATGACATTACTGTGACAGTTTAAATTATTCCTTTAAGCACCGTAGACGCTTACATGCCCTCAGAGAAATAGGCGTTTCTGCAATGGACTATTTTGCTGTCAAGGGTTAAATGTGAAAGAATCTGACGAATAAAAACAATTACACTTTTCAGATCAATCACGTTTGCTAAAAACAATCCAATTTTCTACTTAATTCGATAAATGCTTACAAAAACGTTTTGAACACGAGGAAAAGCGCAAATTAAATAAGATCTTAAAAATAAATCAAAAGATTGGGTAAAATTGGGTAATATAAATTTCACAAATTTCCCTAAAAAATGACCAGCTCAACTGACTAGAACAATTTTATAGTTAAAAAATATATTTTATTTTTTCTTAATTAAAAACTAAGGCTATAGGCCAGCATTTTCAGCTTACCTTAAAATTACTTCACCTGTACTTTAGCAAAAGCTAAAAATCCATCTGCAGTTTTACCTTAGAATTTTCTTTAATATAAAAATATTATTTGAATACATTTATTTAATTTCGCTCTTACTGAAGTCCAAATGTAATACCCACCTTCCATCTTTAGTTAATAATATTCATAATCCATGTTCCGTTTTAAAGTTATTTCTATATATGCAGCGTGTAGATCATACTATGGTGCGAAATATTGGTATGTGTCTTGGTTCCTCGATTTTTTAACGCAAGTTATGCTTCAACTATTCGTGCCGCACCATTTGTTCAATGTCAATATTTTTTTCGAAATAAAACTGTTTTTTCAGTTTAATTTGTGAACATACTTTACATGGAATTCAAAAATAGGAACTCTGATGCAGAATGAAAAAGAAGTGTGATTTTGCAAGAAGTTTTCAGAAAATAAATAAAATTAGCATTTAAACTTCATTTGCCGTGCACATCTTTATGATGGAATTCTCAAATACATGTTACCTGAAAGTTGATTCAGGCCCTACCACCAAAAATATTTCATGCTGCAGATGAAATGTTTTTGCGCATCAAAGACGGCAAATTTTACCGACAATAATGGTTCTTGATTTTATATTGTGAGAGGGAAAATGGAATTTAAAAAAAAAAAAAAAGCTGAAATGAAGATGTAAGGGAATCTATGCAATTTTTGCAAATCTTCAGCAAATTTGGTTCGCTGCATTCCAGAAATCACCAAAACATAGCAGTCCAAGTTGAAAATTTTGATGTTAAAGTTGTCGAAGCCTGTTGTAAAAGCAATTAGTTTTAATAGGTGCTAGGTTATACGTAAGTGCCAAAGGTTCAAATACATAAAGATATTTTGCTGCATGCCGCACACAAATATCAATCCAAAGATTTCACTGGCGAACATGCCAATAGCTAAGTCATTTCTTACAAATGTTAGCAATAACAATTGTTTACGCTTTAAACATAACACATTACTATCAAAGGATTATATAAATTGTTACTCAATATAAAATTAAAGGTTAAACATATATTAAAGCGTAATGTAATTTTTATGCAATAGTTTAAACGTGCACATTTTTGTTCGAATTCTTTGAATCAAATTTTTATGTTGAACCTGATTTACATAAATTGCAATCTTTAATGTTAGAGAGAATTTTGGGAAATACAACGAACAAGAACTTAGCTTTAGCTTTGTACATTCATCTTGCGATTACAATAGTGCTGCCTTTATAAACTGCTTATTCATTATGCCAATCCACTGAATACTGAAAAATTGACCTTAACAAAATATATTTTCTCATTTAATGACCCGTGGAAATTTTTCAAAGGAAACGAATGTTCTAATTATTATTCATTTATTTATTATATATTGTTTATTATTAATTGATTCTAATATTATTTATAATTTTAATGTTTAAAGGCGGACGCTAAAAACAAGTGTCAAGATTTTATTTTTAATTTCCTACAAAAACTAATTTTAAAGTTTTTGGGTTAAATACGTGGCAGATTTAGAAAATCTTGGAAAGTTTAGCAACCAAAAAAATATGGAAAAAAAGTTTTACTTTTACATGCGAAGCAAAAGCTGGGAAAAAAATTCTGGTTCTAAAGTCAACACCTTACAACTCATTTCATTTTCTTTTTATAAATATTTCATAATTTAGAATCCTTTCTATTTATAAACCTTTCAGCTCGGGGCAATTTATGAAATGGAAGCGAAATCATTGTGGAAATTTAAATAATTCTTAAATAATTTTTCACTGCGCACAAAAAACATAATTTTTACATGTGTCAAGGGAATAATAAACCAACTGTGAGATATTAATTTCAATTTAATTTTTCATTTTCAAAGACAGGGCAATAGATACACTGCAAACTTCAATATTCGTTATGTTGTTGTTCAAATCAGGTTTTCGATGCTTCGTCTGGATCCCAAATCAATAACTGCAGGGGACAATGCTATCTCATACGAAAAACATTAAGGTATGTTATTTAACTTTATGGCACAATAACCATTAAGCCATACTGCGTTAGGATGCCATGGCGCACCCATTGGAAAGTACCAAGTTAACGTGTAATAACGTAAAAAATTCGCCCCCGCCGTCTACTTGGTACCACCCATTTCTGTCCATTTTCTTCTTGCGGATTTCCAGTATTCGCAGGTTCAAGCCGGAGACTTGAAAGTCAGTTTTTTGAATTTTTAAAAGCGTTAACAACTCCATAAATGTTTGTCAGTTCTCAATCACCAATTTCTCGATCGGACGGTCAAAGCCAAACCGAAAAATATCGGGGACACGAAATTACGAAAAATTATTGAAAATTACCCGAAAACTTAACTAAAACTTTTGGTGAGCCTTCAGTTTTCGGTAGACTGAAAAAATGGCGGCCAGTTTCATCAAATCTTTGATGCTTCACAATGGGTAACTATTTGACTTTGCGGATGCACACGACCAATGGCACCAAAACAAATAAACCCAATTACATGAACGGAAAAGATCATTAAATGCATCAATTTAATATTTTTTTCTTCTTTTACAGATGAAATTTCGGAATATTTGGTTTGCGCGACCATTTCCGCATTTTCATCGTCATATTATTTCACGGGCACAATCGAGTACCTGTTGAATCCTCGTTCTTCAGTTTCAACACCCAGCCTGTAATGCTACAGAGCAATTCTTTTTGCAAGGCCAAGTCCCCATCTACAAGACAAAGATTGGAAACTTTACATTGGATCAATCTTGAATGCATGAAACTAATACCGATCTGACTTGGTAAAAGTTCACCAATGCATCGTTTGCACTTGCACAAAATTAATCTTTGAATATCGTATCAATGACCAAATTACATTCTGTGCCTGTTACTTGACCAAGGGCAACGCGTTAACCGCAATATGCTTCTGACATTTACCGCCATTTTTTTTTTTTTTTTGCAATGGTATTTTTCCTAATTCCGAATTAATTTTCCTAATCTTCACTTGAAACTCATCAACTTTTAATTCGGCTGCTTGTGTCCCGGGGCTTGCTCTAAAAAGAGTAAAATAGGTTCGTTATTGCAACAAGAGTTTGGATTTTGATTCAGGCGCAGGTCAGCCATGTGATACAGCGCGATATCCGACACAAAATTCGCCAAGCCCAAACTTTCTTGCTGCAACTATAAAAACTAATCTGTTTGTGCCAGATTCTTAAAAGCTCTCATTTAGTTTTATTCCGAAAGATTCACAAGATCGTCCCCATTACGGGACTGTGGGAGATAAAGCACTTCAAATAATTGCACCTCAAAGCAATCAGTTAATGTGATTAAAAAAAAAAAAAATTTTATTACACTTTTACATTTGCTCTGTCAAAAGTATGTAGATCAAAATTTTGTTGTGCAGATCCCAAATGGCCAAGATAAAATTTTAAATTTTGCCCCCGTGTCACCCGTAAAAACCGCAGCAAAAAAAAAAATAAATCAAAACTTGCAAAAAAAGCCAAAATTTATCATAAATTGCTAATGTCAGTACTTCTTTATGTGATCCATGGAAAAGAGATACTATCCTGGTTATTCTGTACTTTGAGGTACCCTCCCACTGTTTCATCATCAGATGTAAAATAGGCGTCATTTCACATTGAAGTCAGTTATTCAATAAAAAAAAAACTCTTTTAAACATTATCTTTCAAAAAAGAAAAGGTGAAAAACTTGAAAAAATTTTTGAATAATAATATTTGAAATAACAGAATAATAGTATGCTGGGGTGGAACAGTGAATACTGAAACAGGAAATGACAATGTAAAAAAATTATATTTTTGTGTCAAAATTAAAAACATTTGGTGATTTAACATTTGATTCCTACGTTGCAGTCACATGCAAATCTTGAATGCATGGTGTTTAAAAATATGAAAACAACAATATAACTTTAACTACCAACTGAAAAATATTACATTTTTTTCCTGACATAAATAGAAGCAAATTTTCATAAATACTGTAAGAACATATTCAAATAAATTTAGAAACTTAAGATTTTTGGAATGTGTAATTGCCATTAAAAATGGTGAAAATAATGTAATTGTTATGAGAATTTTATTGTTGTCAAATTCATGAACAATCCCAAACTTCATTAATCATTGTTAGTTTAATTATTTAAAACAAGACTTCATTAAATTAAAGTTTGCTTCAAAAACAAAGGCGCCCATAATCAAGATACACTTTTAACAACCTGCATGTCATACTACACATAAAGAATGTTAACAATACCTGCAGAAAAAGTTTCATTTTGGCTGTGAATCAAGTCCTGGTTTTGCGAAGCGTGATATCCGTAAGCGGGAAGCCAGGAATTCGTACGCGAATTCGCGACCAAATCTAAATGATCGCTCCACTCTTTATAAGCGATGTCTTCCATTTCAAAACATTTGAAATTCGACATTCTGACATAATCGTCACACAAGAGAAACTCTATTTTTAAAGCGATTACGAGCGACTCAACTACCCGCCACTAATTCATTAACATGCGAGTTTTCAGCTACCCTTTCTTTGCTCCTAGCAATATTTTCATGCATTACAGAAGATTAATTTGACTGAAAAACCGATTGAAAAACGGGTATCCAAAATGGCGGACAAAAACAAAACTTTTAGTTTGGTTGCTCAAGTCGGAACGTACCACCGATAGGTATTTTATCGCCCGAAAACGCGGCCCAACTCTGAATCGAAGGCAACTTAACGTGAATTTACAACGAATTAAATCAAAGCAGCGGCCACTGCTGTTTTAAAATTTCCTCTTTTAAATATTAACTAATCACGAACTCGCCACGCGTTCACCACGGGTATGACAACGGCAACAGGTTCTCCCTCCAAAGTAACAATGTTTAGAAGCACAGCGGAGAGATGTCAGAGGTCTTCGCCGTTTACCGTTACTCGCACACCAATTTTTTATTGCTATCGCCCGCCTGCCGCGAAGCGTTGCCCCCGAAGCCCGTCCTCTCAGGGCTTTCGGAAGCGAAACATTCCGCCTTTTGATTTTGAAATTGGTCCGACCGAGGCTCGCTGCCGGCACTTTCCCAGCTCCGGATGCTGCGATCAACTTTTTCTTTTGCTTCCAGGTCACTTCGACCGAACGTTTTAGAAAACCTCTCAAAATGGGGCTCTCCAGATTACCAGAAATTTTTCCGCAGCAGAAGGACCGAAAACTTGTCGATCTCCGTTCCACCGTCACTTCGGATCCTAATGGATAAATTGCAATGAATATTCTAAAATTAGCAAAAAGGTTTATTGATATTATAACAATAATTCGCAATCATTTTATTAAAGATTATTTTAAATTTAAACAAATTGAATTAATTAAATTTTAAAAAAATATATATATATTAAAAGATCATAAAATTTTATACTTTACAATCGAACATTTTTTTCAAATTTTTTTAAACTCACTAAAAATTTCTATTTCTTTGGTTATTATTTTACAATTATCGACAATTTGAAAACTTGATTGAAATTTTTCAATTATACATATATAACATGGTAAAATTATTTTAAAAATTGATATGGATTATCCAAATAATGGCGAATAAATAATGCGGCATAAAAGTTTTTCATTTACTTAATTTATACGTGAAATCTCTAAAAATTTACTCACTCGGCATATTTTAGTTTTTTCCATTAAGCACGTAATTCACAATATAATTTTTAATGACATTAAGTATTTAAAATTTTATGTTAATCCAAACATTGAACCTTGCAGTCTAAATTTTAAAATTTAAGTTATAGGCAAATTTATTTGATATTCCTTTGAAACAATGCCTTTATAAGGCATCACAAAATGATCTTGCAATTAATTTTTCGTCTTACTGGGAAAGACGAATATTGTTTAAATAAAAAAAATCTTAAAGAGTATAAAAAACAATTTAATGCAGAGCGAAAAAATTTCAGAATATTTTCGATTTTCGAATTTGCTTTATCAAATTTTTGTGTGTAAAAATGTATTCAAGAATTAATTTGAATCGTTGTATTCAATACTTAGAATATGAAAAAAAAAAAAATTCCTTTTTGGGATAACATTAAATATCGATTCAAGTTCAATTTTACTGTTTGAAAAACCTGATATGATATTGATAAAATAGCTTACATATTGAATATCATTGCATTTAATTTAGTCTCGGCCTATAAACATTCAAAAATATGTTTTTAATAATTGCTGCAAAGCCGTGAATTAGTTGAAAATATCAAATTTACGATATTGTAATATCAATAAATAATATCATTGAATAGAAAGAACAAACATTTCATTTTCGAGCCCAATTTATTTTTTTTTTCTTTATTGCCTTCATATCGAAAACTGATAACAATAGGTTATTTAATATAGTTGAAAAATATTAAAACGACAAAGTGTAAATTGATACACTATTGTGGGTTATTTTATTTCTGCAACTATTAAACAAGTACAAAATTAGACTGGAGTTTTGAAATATGCCATTGGAAGACAAGAATGTTCAACTCTTCAACATATAAACTTAGAAAAATTAAAATCTTTGAATTTTGTACAAATCTTTTGTACGAGAAGATTTAAGAAAACTAATTTTTAAAAAATCTTAGAAAGCAGGTAAGTTAGTAATAACCTGCAACATTTTTATATTTTATTATTATCAAAAGTTTAATAACATTTATATCTAGATTTTAAATTACAAAGTTTCATACGGAAGTGTCTATTTGAAGAATAAGGCAAATTGTACCGAAAATATTGGAGCCAATTAAAATACCGAAATTTTTGAGGAAAAATTTTTTTTCTTAGGATTTTCCTAATAATGTTTCATAATGAATTTTATCTAATTATGATATTTACGAGAGGTAAAGTAAGACGATATAATTAATATGTAACAAATTTTTATTAATTCCCGTTTTCGTCCTTCTTTTGCCCCTCGAGTAAATGCCACTTATAATAAGTTCCAGACAAGCATGAATATAAGTGGTGCACCCTACTTTATGATATTTTCTACATATCAATAATTTGAAAATTATGTTTCGCGTTCGATCCGAAACTCGTAGCTATATTCATAATCTATTTCTGTTCTTGTTTTTGGTTTCGGTAAAGAAGCCTGCAACATTAATAAAAAAGAATAAGTAAAATGAAATAGCACAAGCAATTAATATTAACATCGTTAAGTTTTCGAGATGATTACCTTGCCCGATTCGCTCGTGAAATTCCATTTGGGATTTAAAATGAATGGAACACCCTCTAAACCTGCAAAAATGGTTTATAATTCATCATTGATTAATTATTCCTTCTTTTTGCCATTTATGCTTTGAATAATTAAACTTTCTTCTGTTTATTTTAAGTGCACCATCGTGCCTCAAATAAAACCTACCGCAATATCCAGATAAAGTTGCATAAGAAGTAGGGGGTTTTGGTGCTGGTCGACGAGGAATTAACAAGCTAGTCTTATTCTGCGGGCATCCTTTACTTTGATTTCCATTTTCGGAGGTAATGATTGATAATCCACCAGGATTAACGTTTTGATAATTTGGATTAGAAATTGAATTAGTATTACCGGATTTATTTGTGACGGAAATTCCTGGATATAAACTGCAAATTTAACATGCGACATGTAAACTAAGATATCTATGTATAAATAATATTGTCATATCGAACAGAATATTAAACAACGCAATGACTTCTAAAGTTTATCACGATCACTAATACCTAGAAGAAAACATTTTATTCCCGGCCCTTTGGCAAGATATGCCCAACGTAAATCGATATTTGTTTTTCATTCCACTAAATCAAAGATTTCAAACGGTTAAGTTTTATACTTACGAATATGATTGCGAATTTTGATTGGGTTGCGCACTATTTTCTACGTTACTCTTTCCTATTTTGTAACAAAGAGTTATGCCATTGATTTCGCTGAAATTGTAAATAATTTCCTAATTATTTGCTTGTCAAACATCTAAATAGTTTCGCTTCATTCATTTTGCTTGTTAAAAAAAATTTTGACAATATTAGTTAAAAAAAGGGCCAAAAATAAGATGCAGAATTATTTTTATTAATTCACCTTACGTGAACATTGAAAACAATCACAAGTTTGCTTAATTAATTTTATGTGAAAGAATATATTTATTTAAATATATTATAAATGCAATCTCTTTTTCAGATATAAACTATTTTGGAGGACGTAACGGCGGAGAACAAATTCTAATGGTCATGTTTAAAATGTTTCTCAAAATACCTTAAACAAAATGTTTTCTTACTTTTACGAATTCAAACCTCACAAAAATTACTTGTAACATTTATATAATAAAATTTGTTTTGTCAGGTTCAGAAAAATATTTTCATGCGTTCCTTCACTTAAAGGATCAATACAGTTACATAACGATATTAAATAATATGTTATTACATATTCATTACATCAATATGTTAATATTCACTACACGATAATAAACAGCAAAAGTATTTACCCCGAAAGAGAGAATTCCTCTGGAGCCCTCTTCATGCGACTTAAAATTATTATATCCGTAACGGCAGTTGAAGTGGTTGAAATATGAGCATATTTAAAACATAACTGCTTTTTCCTCCACGCTTTCTGAGCTAAAAAATGTTTTTAACAGTTTATTACAAATATATTGAATTTCACTGAAAATAAAGCTTTGAAACTTTTGGGATGATTAGGCCAAAATTTATATTGTAATTGAATTGTACATTGAAAACGAACTTTTTTTTATTTTGTCGTATCATCCAAATCTTAACTGCTGAGAGTGGAATATTCAATCCATACTGAAAATGAACACTTTTTTACCTTGCGTTTCGTATTTAGTTGCATGCATATCTACCGACAGTAACTGGATCAGAATTTACCTGTATCGCTTGTGAAGGAGAGCATGGAATACCCTTTCGGAGGCACGTCTTTCTCATTGATTATGATTATTGACTGCACCACATAATCGGCAGTGCCCTCAGTCTTTGACAAGCATAAATATCTAGTGCATTTCCTGCCGAAAAATCCACTCTCTCTCCATAAATCGGCATCTGCATCCTGATCGTGGGTTCGTGAAACGGCCACGTACCCCTTGGGGCACTTTTCAATGTCTTCGACAACGCAAATTGAGGTAATCGGCCGGTCATCAGGCAGCGTTTTGTACACTTGATTCATCATCGCTTTTAAACCTTATCCGGTATAAATATTCATGTAAGGGAATTCCTGCAGTTAAGAAAAACGTATCTTACTTAACAACATATTTGCCACCTGGGAAAAAAAATTCCAACATCCCCACTTTCTGATTTCTACAGTAAAGTACATTCGGTTTAAATTTATTTATCAGGTTGCCGAAGGCTACAAACATTCTTCATGAGAACTGCAACACATCGGATGACGTATCAGGCGTATTTGTTTCAACAATTTCAACTGAAAGGCAAAATTAAAATTAATAGATTTCAAAACTAAGATTTTTAATTATAACAATGTTTATTAATTAAGTAAAATTATAGCTCGTTTCTTATTTCAAAATTATTAATCAAACAATATTTAATAACAATTTTCTTCTTAGTTTAGCAAAATATTGATTGTCTTATATTTAAACACCTTAAGCAAGTTAAAATCTGCCACAAACACATGAATTTACCAATAAAAAATGAAATGAAATAATAAATGAAGTCTGCCAATAGTCTAATTAACCATTGACTCATGAAAAGCTCATAATATTTGAGTGGTTCAAAAAGGAAAGAAACATCAAAAAGAGTAATTATGAATTTTCTGTCTTTTACACATAAAAAATATATCAAATTCAATTGGTAGTATTCAAAATTATACAGTTATATTGATATTAATGTAAGATCCAAAAATAAAATGTTATAAAATTGCTTTTTGAAAACAAGTAGCATAAAAAAATGTCAGTTGAATCACAATCACAAATATATTTGCATACATGTCAGACTGAAAAACCTTACATGGCAGAACCATTAATTTTCATTTTTTCATTATAAAGCAATTATTAATGGTTTTGCTTCAAATCAGCACAAGTTCAAAACTTCATATTAGTTCATTCAGAGAAAATAGATATGTAAATAAACAATATTACTATCTCTGCTTTAATTAATCACAATCTCTTAATAATGAGACATTATTTTTAATGAAAAATATAAATGTCATTTAGCACAATTGCATTTCATTTCTTGAACTTAATGATGAATGAACATTGATTTAGCACATCTACTGTAACAAAACTGAAGTCAAACAACTTGAGAGAAATTTTTCTCAATTTATTTATCAATTTTTTATAATTATTTTCCACATCATACTGAACAAATATCAATATTATTTTATTATAATTAATTCCACTGTTAGTTGCAACTACATTCAACTCTTTTACATTAACATAAAGGAATGGTATTTCACTTAAAATATCTAATTGAAATGAATATATTTGTTAGGAAACTAAATAATGATAATATTATATAATGCTGGTAGTTATAAAAAATAGCTGATAATTATAAAATCCTTAAGGAGAATTTTAAAAAATTATTTTGTCACAGATCTATAATTTTGCATGTAAATAGCAAACAAGAAGAAATTATATGATTTAAATATTTTCTTTAATTTAACTGAAGTGTATTCTTCTGATTTTCACAATAATTCTAATGCAAATTTTTCAATAAATGAGAAAACCTTGAAGAAAAAAATTACCAAATCAAATTTATGGAAGTTTTTCTTTTGTTCGCTGAGAATATAGCAAAAGTTCTTTATCTATCCAGCTTCAACTACTGAGAATTGAAATGAAATATTTTTTTGATATTCCACATTAATTAAGCCAGTTATTCAACCGTGATTCATTAACGTACGCGATCATGACCCTAAACTTATTAAAACGCATTCAAAGAAATATGACATTTCTAAAAACAGCGTGAAAAATTTAAAAGCGGGAAATTAAATACTTAGTCTTGACCAATGACCACGATGCCATTATTCACGAAACAAATAATCGGTTGTTCCTTTTAGCTTAGTTTTTAAAGTTATTGTCATGATATTTAAAATTTTCTCACGTTTTCCTATATAATTTTTTAATGCGACCAAAAACCATTTGAAAGTACACATCGGAAATAAAAATATTTTCATCAAAAACCATGAATCACAATTCAGTTAATTTTGAATGGAATAATGAAAATTAACGTTGCAGATAAAAGTATTATTTTTAGTTAGTAAACTGTCAAATATTTGTTTTAATTACTTACTTGCCCGAAAACAAATCTGAATTAATGACTGGTAGCACTGGACTCAAGGTGCCAACCTTTTATATATATATTATATCTTATTTCTCACAATTTAGTATAAAGTATCTGCCCAATATCATATTAAATGTAGCGAAATACTAATCAAAAATGATCTTTTTGAAATTCATTGACAAATTCATTAAGGAATTATAATCGATTTCCGTGCTCTGAGATTCATGATCGCACAACCATGTGAGGGTCCCTCATAAAGATTTGCATAAATTTTAACACAAATCGCTTTAATAAGCGTTTTGTGATACTAAAAAAAAAAGCTGGAACTTGAAGTTTTTTAAACTACCCAACACATGGATAAATCCTTATCATAAAGTAAATCTCACGTACGCTACTCCTTTAAAAGTATTAATATATGAGTGTACGTCATTACTCAGAGTAAAATATTGCAGATAATCTGCGAATAAAAATATCAGTTTACCAGCGACAGAAATTATGATTTGCGGAACATCATAATTTACCAAAAATATTATTTTTTCTTCAGTGAAAATTCACTGCACGTTCCGACGAAAGCACTTAAAATTAATTTTCTACATATCACAACCAAGCACAGATTAAATCTGAAATATTAAGTTTAGATATGCAAGGCAATCAAATTAACTTTTTATATTAGATAATTTTATTTTCATTTTAAATGAAATATAAATGAGTAATACAATATACAATACATTATTGTTTAATGAATAGATATAAATTAAAATCTACTTTTTATTTTTTATCAAGTACAAATTTAATGCGCTTTTGATAAATTAAAAAGCTAAAAAAAATTCCCCTCAAAACTTGACAATAGCAAATTTTCAACACCAAAATTTTTTGATTTTAAATTTCAAAATCTGAAAGGTCTTCAATAAAAAAATTTTCCATTATAAAAAATTAGTCGTTAATATTATAATATTATAGATTATGTAATAATACGTAATGAAGATAATTGTCAAATAATTCCAAATTCGTATCCCCTGATTCACGAAATCAGAGTTTGCTGCAATTTATTTTTTGCATATTTATGAAAAAGGAAACATTAAAATTCAGTACAAAACTTGTCTTAGTTACTGAACTCAGTTTAGTAATGATTTTAACTATATCGTAAGCGATTACGGTTAATATTAAAATTTTTCAGTTTATTGTTAAAGTGCTCGTTTTATAAAAAAACAAAACAACAAAAAGTTGTGAATAATACTACTGGAATTAATAAAATTTATTCCAACTTTTTTGTTGACCATAGTTATTACAGATAGATACTGATTCATTGTTTTTATCTAACTTAAATTATTACTGCATTATTAACTGCATTTAATAATTAACATATATATCTTTTTATTTTAATGTAATATATGATAAAACAATTCTTTTATCTAAAAAAAAAAAAAGCTAAGGCAATATCAGATTCAAAATTTATTTTAAATTACAATTTAAAATATTATTCAAGGAGCTCAATTCAGATGAATTATGAATTGCAAGATCAATAAATTTACTGGCTAGTTTTCATGTCACTAATTGTCAAGGTAACAAATGATCAATATCCCACATCTTAATGGTATATATTATGAATAATAATATAATATACTTATCTAAAACATTTATAGAATACATTGCTTAAAATATAATATTTTTCTTGCAAATAATATCTTATTGCCTCTTTGTTTCAGAAGTTTCCTTTCCTTACTGTTTCTTCATTCAGTTGCTTCTGTTCATCAAAATTTCTTTGTAATGCTACTGATTCATATTTAAAAAATTTTCCATTCAATCAGTATGATAAATGTCTCTTTATCATTCTCAATGTGTAACCATCAATAGTAACAGTAAGTGAAATTAAACTCTGAAAAATAAAAACCAATAATATGAGGAGGCTGTTAAAGGAAATAAACTAACAGCTTTTGCATCTTTAAATAATCATTAGTGAAATGAGATCACTGTTTCTTGTTCAATAAAATTCTTTAAATCTTTGAATTCTAATAAACCATATTTGAGTTGGCACTATGAAAAATTCAGGAAGAGGCTTCTAGTTGTCAACATAGGATGCTTATAAAAAAATCAAACACCATCTTCCTGAGCCAAAAAAAATTCTACACTTAATCTTAATAAATCATTGAAAAGTTGCAGAAAACCATTAATTTCATCTGACACATTTTCTGAAGAATTATTATACTTTAGATAGATTATATCTCTTGGTTCTAAAGATCTCTGATCTCTATTCTAAACTTGACATCCTATTAAGAACATTGAAATTTAATTATAATTATTAAGAACTAAAATAAAAACCTTTAAAATTAATCTTTTGTACCTTGAAAAAATAAATTAGCATTTAATCCAGATGTTTAAATCATCTTGGAAAAGAGTTGCATTTAATTAGGACTTGTTACTGTTGGATTCAAGAAGTTAGTTGTCTGAACAGAAGAATGCGCTACTTCAGCAGGACCAAATTCTAAAATAACAAAAGTATCTCTTCAAGTGAATTGCTTTTAAATTACCATTATATATTTATTCATGAATTTATTTATATTTGACAGAATAATTGTAAATTTTTATTTTGATAAAAATAGTAAATTCAGCATAGAACATTGTTCATAACTATAAAAATAATTTACTTCCATTATTCTGAATAATTTTCCTTAATAAGTGATACCACATATTCTTAAAAAAATTTAAATTATATTGCTTACACTGTACATTAAAAAACTTACCTAATTTAGGCGTTTCACAATAAGTACCCCTGACATTTGTCATTGGTGTCCATATTCTTGGAAATTCGTAAGCAGTAGAATGACCAAAACCATAAAAAGGCATTTGTTTGGGTTGATACTGATGAGTTTGAGCTAGCTGAGAATTATGGGGTTCATTATTGAGATTTGCTGGTGGCATCGTTTCAACCTTGCCTAAAAATTGCTGATGTATTCCATTTTCAAGAACAGGTACAGGAGGTAGATTTTGTTTTGAAAGATTAGGATTTTGCAATTGTGGAGATTGTGCTTGTGAATGAGGCTGTTGTAACATGGGATTGAGATGTTGGTGAATTAAGGTATTCTGTTTCTTTTTTCGAGGTTTCTTAATTGCAACACCAACTTTTCTCTTTGGAGTTAGGGAACATTCTCCAGATAAATCATTTATTTGATTACTTTCACATGATTGTTCTGCCTTAGTTTTCTTTTTCGCCACTCTTACTTCTTTTTTCTCCTGCCTAGATCGGATTTTTGCATCGCGAACTCTTCTCCTTATTGTATGCGTACTTATATTTAGTCCCAACATTTTGTTAATTTCTTGAGCAGATATTGTAGGGGTCACAGCAACTGCCTGAGCAATTGCAACGTCTTCATAAGCCGTTGTTTTCCTATGAGCTCCAGGCTTTGGAATAGATTTAAGTCCATCCTCTCCATGGGTCTCATACCTCAATATCCACTTTCTAATAGTTTTAGGATCTATGTTTAATTTTTTTGAAATCATCATTTTTGGTACGCCACCTTCATACATGCCAATAATGCGACCTCTGGTAAACATAGAAGTTTCAGCATCGCCTGCCTTCCTAGGCATGTTTCACGTGCGTGAAAACAAATTCTGGAACTTGAAATTGAGTTTTTAAGAGAAAATATTCATTGTAAATTGATATTCCATAAAAACACGAAATTCAACAACAAACCCCTTACAAAATTGACGCCATGAGCCTCGTTGCCAAAGCCGCAATTTTTGAATTAATAACGCTAAAAATGCCTTCGCTTTTTATAATTACTATCTCATTTTATTTATTATAAATAAATAAAAGAAGTCAATTGGGCTTGTATTCAATATTAGCTTACATAAGTATTTATTTAAAATTTTTGTAAATTTTTAAATCGAAAAATATTCAACGCAGAAGTGATTTAATTTATTTGATTGGTCGGACATTTTGAGCGGAGGAAAGTTTGAAAAGCTTAGATTCTCCTATAATTATTGAAATTTCGTGGCGTGGCGTGGTTTTAGAAAACCAATTTGTTTTTGTTTTTGACAATAAAAATGGTCACCTTCGTTGTCGGCGAATTATTTAGTTCTTTCAATGATCTTTCACAGAAATTGTCAGAATATTCGGAACAAAACTTTTGCCATTTTTACATAAAAGACAGCAAGAAATTGTCTCCGGATGAGGTGATCAATCCTCATTTGATTTACAGGCACATAGTTTACAGTTGCATTTACGGTGGTCAAAAGCCTCGATTTCGCGGCAGTGGTACACGTTCGGTTTCGTAAGTAAATAATTTTTAAAGTTCATAAATTAATTTTTAATTTCCTCTTTCGGAATCCTGATTACGTTAAGATTTTCATGTTTGCTTTTCTCACCAAAATGGCGGTTATTATTTTTTTTTATAAAATTACAAAATACGCAATGCTGCGTAATAAGATGTGAAATATACGAGACAAATGAGACCGGTAATTTTTTTTTTTCGCGATTTATTGCTTATTTTCCTTATGAGTTCCTCGAGACATCTTTTCTGATCGCTACAAACCTAAAGACGCTTGAAACGGCGTTTTAATAGTGCTAAGCAATTTAAGATACAAGTTTGTTGCACTATTTGATGCATTATGCATAGATCCATAAAATTCGAGCATTTTTTTCGATGTTATCTGTTAAAATTCACTTTTCCTAAAAGAAGAAAAAAAATCTTAATATTTGAATATTATATACTATTAAAATATTAATAAATTATTTCTAAAGAAACTTTTAGTCCTAGATTTGAAATTTTTATATTAATGCAAAGTTCAATTAATTTTTAATTCATTATTAAGGAGTAAAAAATTAAGTTTATTTGTACTCCAAATTTTTTTATGTAATCTGATTTATAATTTTTTTAAGCTTCCAGCTAAAGCAGTTATATCATATTTTTAAAAAGTTGATTTTTTTTGTTATATCAGTGTTTATAAGAATTAATATTATTTATATTTATCTTTTATTGTGATTTATTGAATGTTTTTAAACTTATATCAAATTTTATCTGCAAAATTAATGTATAAATCTACTTTGCAGTGATATTAGAATTTGATATTAAAAAATAGATGGAACTGTTTTTTAAGCTACTTATGTTCCTCTTTATATACATATATAATATAATTCAAACATTACTTCATAGATGCCCACCATATTTTGTTTTTAAAAAAGTCACAATGTCACTATAAAACTTATATATAGTAAATTTTTATATTTTTAAAATATGAATTCAAGTAATGTCCTGGCATTCTATTAAAATTATATTAGCTTTAAAAATGTGATTTTTAATAACATGTATAATACAAATTGTGCCCAGTATGTCTGAGTAAACTAAACTTAATTTTTCATTAAATTATATTACTCTCCATTTGTTTTTGAAAATCTTGCCTCTGAAGAAAATGAAGTTATAATTCCATATAAAACTGATTTTTTAATAAATTTCTCAACAGAGGACTAAATTTTACAGGAGATGAACCAAAAAAATTAACTGCTTAATCTCACACTTGAAATTAACAATTATTTGTTATTTCTGATTTTCATAAACATTTATATTTTGGTGTATGCAAAAAAACAAAAATATACTTAACTTTAATTCTATTTTGTAATTCCATATAGTTGAAGCCAAAATTTGAAACTGGAGTCAAATTGTATTTAAAAAATACTCTAAAAGAAACCTTAAAAGTGCCTTCACTTAAATGGTAATCATTAGTTAGCTTCAGGCACTTACCAAGCCTGGAAAAAGAAATCTGTAACCAGAATTTTGTTGTTTGAAGCAAAATTCCAAGAGGTCATGCAGTGGAATCAGAATTGTATTTTGTGTCTTAGATTTCTGCTGTTACGCCTCATAAAATTTACCTGATTTTTGCCACCCATTTTCAATTATTGTCAAATAAGATATCTAAAGAACTGAAAAACTTTTCATTTCACTTCAGATCAATCCGACATGGTTGTCCTGCCAACGTATATCTTCGAGTTACTAAAGACAGAGAGCACCTTCAAGTACGAAGTTTCGTTGAAACACATAATCATGAGCTGTCAGAAGTACATTATTTATGTTTTTATTCAGATTTTGCTTTTTGAAATTATACTGTCGTAATGACATTTTCGAAATAGTTGTTGAAGACATGAAATTATAATTAATAAAATTAAATAATTTATTTTTAGGAATTATACAGGGCGGCAGCGCAGGATAAAAAGCTACCAGAAGACTTGAAGACTGAAGTAGAAGAACTGCTGTTACTTGGAGCAGACAAAGACAGATTGTGTGATTATATCCGTTATGTATCTAAAAAGAATTTAGATAAAAAGAATTTATTTAATATATATGATTCTGCTATTAAACAACAAAGAGAAATATCGAGAGAGAGAGCTTTAATGCTAATTCAAAAAGTTTATGGTAAAGTACCTGTTCAGTTTGTTAGTCTCGAAGGAAAAATTTGTCCGATTAAAACGAAAATTGACTGAACTATTTCATCAATTAATGCAGTTAATGCTTAAATATAAATATAATTTTCCAGCCGTTGAAACGGAGGAGGAAGCCGAGCAGATTTTGCAGCAGTTACTTTCGTCTGATAAGCCAGCAAAGAGATCTAGAAAGCAGGACCAGCCCATCGAATATGTAGAAAACATAGAAGTAGCGTTTGTAAATGAAGGGTAAATTCTTGACAGTGTTCAAAATAAAATATTTTTTTTTACTAAGAGTAACATTTGATAGGAAAATCGAAATTTTTCAGAGATTCATCTCAGGAGGAAGTAGTAGAAGAAACTATTGATGATTTGACCGTAGATCAGAGAATAGAGAGGTTTATGTCAACGATTACAGGTGACGGTGACAGTGGAGATCACATTGTCATTGTTCAAGAAGGTGAACACATACAAGTTATTGACGCAGGGGATTCCACCGTAGAGGGTAATGATTTTTCTCTTACATCGAGATCAGAATTTCAACCATTGACTTCATTAATCTGATGAAACATAATAGAAAAAAGAGGAATTATGATTTACTACGCAAAGGAATATTTTAAAATTTCATTAATAATGATTACAAAGAGCCTTTTAATAGAATTTTGTTCTATTTATTTCTTTTTTTAAATAGATATCAAAACCTATTAGAAAAACCTATTAGAAAAAAATTCAGTTTACTTTAAAGATTAATAGATGATTAAATAATCTGTCGAAGCCATTTGAAAAATAGATTAAAATATTAAAATTATGGATGAAAAAGTGGGTTACTTAAGTTTGGAATAGCATAAAAATTCGTAATAGTGAACTATATTGTTCCTAAAATTATTACAAATCAAAAAAAATTTATATAGATCTTTTGTCAGTATCAAAATTCAAGGTGTACAATATCTACATCTTGTAATATATCGTGTGAATTGACATAGATCTTAAAAAATAAACTGTTTAAAACTTTATTCGTTTATTTTATTCAAATTTGATATAATATTGCGCGATAACGCCTGTTGATCCGCGCATAAACCGCTTACTTTCATAAATTCAGTGTTAAAAAATCGAAATGAGAAAGATCGAGCCCACACTATTTCAAATGTGCGCAACACAATGTGTGCAAAATGCATATTTACGCGGGAGAGAAACAGTTTGCGTGAAATTTTTGATCACATTTAAGTGAACACGAATATTTCGTAAAGTTTTTCAACTTCCTCATTTCAGAATATTTAACTGGTGAAGCTCCCGAGACAGAAAAAGAAAATCCGCCAGACACCGTGTTGGTAAAACAAGAGGGGGAAGAAGAAGAAAAGGCTCCTGAAGTGAAGCAGATTAAAGAAGAAAATCCAAGATTCTTGACACTTAAAGAGCTTTCAAAGAGTTTTCAGAACCGCAAAAGGAAGCTAGGAAAGTCACTTCAGGTCAAGAAAAAATTCATTCCATCTAATTTTGTACAAAATAATTCGGAAAACACATTTATTTATGTAAGTGAATTAAATGTGAAAAAAGCGAATCATTCAGAAATTTCGGAATTGTAAATTCGTATCGGAGAGCAAACCATAATTGAGCTGGAGATGACCACCGATTATTCGTTTACAATCGCTAAACTTTCATTCTAATTATATCGCATTGATAATTTTTTTTTACTTTTCAGAGTGAACCTGTAAATAAGAATAGAGTGTATACGACCGCGGGATATGAGGAGAACGAGGATGAAAGAATGGAAAGAGATGACTACACAGAGTACAAGATTGAAAACGTACGGGCAGAACATGAAAAACTAATTACAGAAACTGAAATGCTTAAGTTGAAACGGAACAAAATAGTGAAAGATATTTCAAAGTTAGATGTTGAAAGGTCAAAGTTGAATTTGGAAATCGAACTCATCAAAGAAAAGAAAAAGTCAGTGAATATGAAAATTATGTGCCTTGAAAATGAGTTCCAAACGCGGGAGTTACAAAATGAAAAGTTAAGGCTTGAAATAGCAAAATTAAAATTTGAATTGAATGAGAATTAACAGATTAATGTAGTCAATTTATTATGATAATTTTAAATTAATCAAATCAAAGTGGAACCCACTTGAAAAAGTGATTTTTTTCAACATATTCGGCTTTCACATGTCAGCAAATCAAAATGTTTTGAAACGTTTGCCGAATTACTTCTGTTTTAAAATCAGACTTTAACAAAAAGAAGAACATCTAATCAAACATCTTTTAGTTTTATACCACGTTTGAGCTGTTTACATTGGAAAGCTATAGAAATTTTTTCACTTTAACAGGACAAAGTATTATTTATGTTGTAAAATGTTTTAAATTAAGGATGCCGCAGTTTTGGTCCTTCCATGGCGCTCGTTATTTTATATATGGAGATAGTTCAGTTTAAATTCTTCATTTTAGGAAGAATTAAACTTTTTAGGCCTAGATACTCTCAAGAAAGATGATTATATAAAAACCAGTTGAGTCTCACGAGAGCATATTGCTTTTATTTAGTGAGCTCTGCGTTAATGGTAATTTTTAATTTTGTTCCTGCCGCAAACAGTTTCTCAGTAGAATACCACGCACTGTATTGCATCATGAAATATTAATACTCCATTTTAAGTATTCAGTTTGAAAATAAAATACCACGTCATTCGTTTTGGAATGTGAAAATTTTTACATAATGGGCAATTATTTTCTAATTTTTCGCAGCAGGAGGTAGCGAACGATCGTTCCTATTTCTTGCGGATAAGGAAGCGCAATGAACATTGTTTTTTCATTTAATTCTCTGTAATATTTTCATAATAGATGAATGAAGCAATAATAAAATATTCTATCCCATTCAGATTGAATTTGCCATACAATAGCCGTACGCAGCTATCTATTTTGCTAGAAAACCTGCTGGCTATTATCTACAAGCTATCTAAATTTTTCTAAACCCGTCGGTTGAAGTTCGCTGGATGATGTGGGATTTTATAGATGCAAAAACCGTTAAAAAATCCTTTTCTCAGTGCCAATTTGTCAATGCAAAAGAATTAAAAAAAAAAAAAAATGATAAATTCAATTTTCAATTCATTTGTGAATGGAATTCAGCTAAAAACTGAGTGAATCATTTTCATCTTGGATTCAGATTTTGTTTTTGAAAAGAAAAGAAAAAGAAAGTTCGTAAAATAAACTCGTTTTTTTACACATGCAAAATATTATTTTTCATTTATTTTCACAATTTAAACGTTTGAGTTTCTCCGCCGTCGCTGCTGAATCTTGAATAATTTTTGTGTGCGCAACGCGTAAGCTTAATCGAAAGCTGCCGTTTGACTGGTGAACGGGAAGACAAAAGAAATTTTAACTTTTATCCTTCGGCTTCGTTAGCTTTTAACGTTCCCTTCACTGTGACTGTCTTATCGCCGGTTCCAAGACGTCCCGGCTCCGCTTCGAAAAGAATGCCAAGTGCTTGCGCCGTTATTTGGCTAGGTTTCGGCGTTCGAAAGCGCACGCCGGCGGCAGTTCTTCAGTTAGGACTGAAGCTTCGACAGGGAGGCGGTTTTCCGCCACCGCAACCCCGCGATACCCTGCTTGTACCTCAGGGGTGGATCTTCCTCCTTCGGTCGATTTCCATCCTCGATTCGTTTCGCGATCGGCAACAGCCGCTGTTTTGCTTAAAAAAAAAAAAAAAAAAAAAGTCGCCTGAGAGCGGTCGGTTCGCCGTTCCACCCCCGCGACTTCGTCGGCTGTTGCTGCTGACCCGTCGTTTCCGGCGCATCCCGCCTCGCTCGAGGAAGAGGACTGGGTTTGAGCGAAACGCATCACTCTGCCCTCCGGCTGGGAATCTTCCTTTTCTTCGCTGATCGGAGAGGTTTACCACTTTGCACAAGATTTTTTTTTCCACCGATACGTTTTCTGTTCAAGTATTTTTATAAACGGTTATTATTCATACTTGAAAATGAATATATTATTTTCTGATGTATATAGTATAATTTGTGTAAAATTTCAAACATTCTTGCTGTACACTTTTGTATTTTACAAAAAAATTTTCAGTTCTAACAACTGATTTTTAAAAAAAAAAAAAAAGGAAAGAAAAGTTTTTTTTATTAACAATCTTGTTATAAGACATTTGCAAAGAAATTTTTTTAAATTTACGATTAAAATGAAAGAAAACAAAGCAACAACATGTCAGCGATTACGATGTTCACGCACACAAATTGGTTTTTGTTTCGAAATAAGCTCCGGCAGGAGGCAGGGGAGGCAGCATCTTCATCTTGGGTGAAAAAGAGTTGAAAATGCGTAAAATCAAAAAAAAGTGATACAGGAGCGTGAGAAGCTCCGGGCAGAACTGCGGGAGGGACGTGGATTCGCAATAATCGCGTTTCGGGGCCCGTTCCACGGAGATCCGGGCCCGGGGCCCACGCGCCCCCGGGCGGCGTCTCTCCCCGGTAAACGGTGCGGGATCCGAAAACTTTCGCCGTCGGATGGAACCGGCCCGACGAGCGGCGTGCCACGCTTCCTTCCGCAGTTTCCGGCGACTTGATGCGATTCCAGCAGGAGCGGAAAAACCCCTCCGGAACCGGAAGCTAAGGCTCCCGTCGTTGCGATCGCATCAAATCGCGCGGAAGCCCGATTCGAATGCGGAAACCTAAACAAACGCACATCTAAAGGAAAAATCTAAGTTTTTAAGCATTTAACACGAGTCCTGCTGCCCCGCCGGGAAAACTACAGCGATTTTATGAAAAAAAAAAAAAAAGCTTTCGACCATCTTTATTTTGACCGACCTGCAGCATCCCTCACTTTCGCTAATCCTCCCGCAACTACCCTCGTCCCTGCCTGAAACGTTCGAACTTTTTTCTTTTTCGGGCGGCGAAACCAAAACCTCAGCACCAACAACCGCATCTCAACCAAAGAATCCCAAGGCGAACCGCCCAAGAACCGAGAAAAACTGAACGCGCTCCGGGAAAACTCGATTTTCGATTTAAATTCCGTTATTTGCGCTTTTCGACAAGGTTTGCCGTCGCTTTTCCGTTTCGGAACCTTCCCAGTTTCCATTCCGTTTCGTTCAAAATCAGCTTCGAATTTGTCGACGCAAAACCAGTTTCACTTTCAGACGTAAAAAATTTTAACAAAGTTCTTTTAATAAAATTAAATTTAATCCGAATTCCCACTATTCCGTACGTAAAGAAAAGAAGGCAGGTTAATGGGGTAAAATTGACCGGATCACATAAAAAATATATATATTTTTTCAACACGCACGAACAACACTGCATATAAAGTCCAAAGGGATAAACATTAAAATACATCCAAAAATTTTCCAAGCGGAAAACGCGCTGCGCCACAGCAAGCGAGAATCGCCGTCAAGCGGGCGACTTCCCTGCGCGGGGCGAAAAGCGGAAGTTCCATCGCGGACGCGACCGGCTCCCGGTCCGGGAACCATTTTCCGGTTCCGGTCGGAGTCGGACTCGAAAAGCGAGCGTCGCGGGCACCGGCCGCGGGTTCGTTCGCCCCGAGCGAGGGCGCAAAAACCAACCCCCGGTAACGCGGACAAAGCCTTCCGCCCGGGCTCCGGCATTTTTCGGAAGGGAAAAAAAAACCCCGTCAAATTCGGTCGCCTTGCCCGCTCCGCTCTGTTGTGCGACGAAAATTCAAGAAGCTCCCGGGTGTCTGAAACGCGCGGGACTAGCGGCAAAATCTCACTTTCGAATCGCATCGGAAAGTCTAAAAAAATTAACCAATTCAACTGAACTGCCCTCCAGCGAACGACATGCAAAGGAAAAGAACCAAATTCTCCATTGTCGCTTGCTGTTTTCTCGCACAAGGTGCCAACATCATTTTTTATTTTATTTCATATTTTTATTTTTTTTTTCCATTATTTTTTCTCCTAATAATTAACAATAACAAATAACAACAATAAAAAGTAAAATAAATATTTTTAAAATAATCTTAATAGTCTGTAATTAATAAAACACCTTAAGAGTTAAAATATTAATTGTTTCGTAAAAGTACTGTCGTAAATCCAGGCCGCTAAATCCCCTAATTCTTGGTTATTTTACCAGTTAAATTAAAACAAGCTATTCACACAGAACAAAGCGCTACAAATATATATATATATATTTTTTTTTTTTTTTAAAAATTCGTTTCGTAAAATTGTATGGAGATCAGCACGTCAAAAATAAATATTAACGGTGTCATAAATCTAACCCAAATGACAAATGCGACGTAAGATTCACCTTCAATCTATGCCTGGCTTCGAGGATTCTTACACAGAAAATGAAAACCTAAGGGGTGCGAACGGCTGGCGTTCGCCCCTGATCGACTGCTATTAGTTGCCACTGAAAAGTCAAGTTGAAACTGACAAATCGAATTTTCCATTTCTTAAAAAAAAAAAAAAAAAAAAAAAAAAAAAAAATTTGAAACGACAATTTCCAAACTAACAAAAAAATTTAAAAGACCGAACCCAAACTGAGAACCTCCTCTCGGAGAACTGTGAAAAATACAGAGACAAAAATCTCCCTCGACCGCCATTTCCCGAAGATTTTTGTCGCACATGCAATTCAAAATGTCTGCACAATTTGAAAAGGAAAACAAGAACCGAAAAACTTCTCCCTAAGCTCCTTACATTAAATCAGCTTTTT
>JAOWBB010000004.1:2973771-3028696 GCA_028565995.1 Ricinus marginatus
GGATTTTTTTGGGATTTTTTCTTTTTTTCTTCATTTTCTCGTTTTTTTTCTTTTTTTTTCTTTTTTTTTTTTTTTTGCTTCGCTAAAGTTAATTTTACAAATACAAAGAAAAAAAAATTCAGCAAGGTTTGATTGTACTACAAAAATATTCAGCAACGAACTTATGCACAGCAAAACGACTTTGGATCGATGAAGAAAAATGAAACTGTATAGCTCGGGGTGGATTGCCTCAAAAAATTGACTTGGAAAAACTTTCTAAAATATTAAATCGAAGACTAAAAAATTTAAATTTAACTATTTATCCGAAATCTTCTTGTGATCAACGTTTAAATTGGTAAAACTAAGAAAATTTTACATTTATTAACATTCTAATATCGGGCGTACGTGGTTCGAACCAATTTTAAAAATTGGGTCGGAAAAAAAAAAAAAAATCTATATGTTTAACTTAAAAAATTTATACATCAAACAAGACAACAATTTGCTTTTACTTAGCCAATCAAAGCGTCTGAAGGCTTTGGTTGACGGATTTTTGCTTAAATTAATTCGAAAACCTATAATACATCGATATTTAGTAATATATGGCAAGCATTCTTCTCGTTTTCCTGTTCAATCACTTTGTCCATCGAAGTAAAAAGGAAAAATAAAATTTAGTAAATAGATTTACAAAATGTCACTGAATCATTAACGATAATTATCAAAACTGATCGAAGGATTCTCTTAAATTGATCTTAAGGAAACTAAAAGAAACTCTCGATATGAAAACTCTATCGTAACCAACTAATCATAGCTATTTATTTAAGTATCTAAATCATCGTTCATAGAATTTGTACTACGCCCAGGTGATTCTTTTCCCTCGCGGTCTGTTTCTTTTCTATCTTCACCGCCTGAAACGGAGTCTCTACCTTTTTTATCAAGCATATTTCTTAGTTCAATTAGCTGCTCGTTTTCATATAGTCTTTTAACACCACGCGGAAGACCACGGCAGGACTGAAGATTAAGCGATTCAAGATGGGGGCATTTCGTCAATATCGCCTTCACAGGTTCCAGAGTCACGGATGATCCGCACAAATTCATGATCCTGAAAAGGTGACGAACGAAAGATTTTAAAATCTCGATTTTCAGTGTCGCTTCCTGGTTCACCAGTTGCCCGAGAACCTCCGGGCTGTTATTACCTTAAAGGAGATTCCGAACCCTTCTCGGCAAAGGCCATAACTGCGGCGTTCAGATCTTCGGTTACCGTGGTCCAAGCGAGATCGATTTCCATTAGGCTGTGACTCCATTTTTGTGCGATTAATTCCAGGCCTGATCCACTTTGCCGCGTCACGTAGCAGCCTGAAACAAATTTGGTTTTGACAGTTGATTCACCTCCCGTCACTTGACGTGCAGCAAATGAAAAAAAGAATCCGAGGCGGCTCTACCAACCCGAAAGAAACAAGTGCTGAATGTCCCAAGCGGGCACCCGAACCAGACTTGAATCTGTTATACGAGTACATCCCCGGACATCTAACAATTTCAGCTTATGAGACTTCTTCAATATTCGCTCCAAACAGCTGTCGTCCATAACCGAAGTAATTCTAAGACTTTCGGTGCCTTGATGTCCGGCTATGCTGAGTTCCTCGAGATTTGTGAACCCGGGCGAAGCAACCTTTAAGCATTGAATATAGTTACAAATGACGGCTAAAGAGAGCAGAATCGCGCGCGACGAAAAAAAACAAATTTTGACATTATTCCTGCCGGAATGCGAAATACAAGAACGGTAAAACCTCGACCGATAAATCGACAAACAAAATCGCGGGATATGTTTCCCAAGCCGGCAAATGTTGGCTTAAAGATCGTTTTAAATCGCAAAGTTCAAACTAAAATAAATATCAACATTTTCCTCGTTTTCAATATAAATTGGAAATTATCGATTAACGCAAAGCAGAAAATGATCGTCCTATGTCCCGCATTTTAATGCCGTTACCTGTTTTTCTAATGGTACATTGGCTAAAGTAATGCAACTATTCGTTATTCGAAGCACTTTTAACTTCTGACAACCTTCTTGTAAGTGTTCTATATTCAAGGCGAATTCCGTGTGAGAAACTCGTCTTATGTTTGACAAATCTAAAACCTGAAGATTTGGACAGTGGGTCTGAAAGAAAACATTTTGCAGATATTATTTTTTTGCGGCACGCATTCTAAATGATCACAGCTCTTATTTTAAATGCTGAAAATGCAATCGCACTTTATCACTAATATTTTTAAAATTCATCTACTCACAGCTAAACTGCTTATAATCTGTGGAAGGCAAGTTAGGGTATTATGTGCTAATATTAACTGAGTAAGGCGTTCTCCCATGGTCTGCGTTAAATACGTGATAGACTTCTGAGACACTGCACTGTTTGCACTTTTGGACTCCGGCTGTCAAAATCAAATATTTAAAGTTAACTAGCGAACATCGATTATTGCCCTAAATACATTTGATTGTGAATTATCGTTTGACAATTTCAAGTGATCGACCGCCTCGATCGCACGTTATAAAAAAAGATACCGTGCGCATAAAAACGTGCTCTGCGCTAAGGCAGCAGGAGCATCATCTTCGAAAGAGACTGAAAAATTTTTAAGGCGGAAAGACTCCGTAAAAGGTAAGAAAATTCCGTTTCCGTCCAATATTTTGGGAGCAATGTCGAAATTGCATGAAGGAGAAAATTTCAATTTTATCGAGATTCAATTAGTCGGATTTAATCTTTTCGATTTGTACATCGCCCCCCGGGGGTATTAACGCACATCTTTGTTCCTCAAACGTAAGTCACCAAAACGCGCAACAGGAACATCGACAAGTGATGATTCTGCAGAGAACCACGACGGATGCATGACCATCCGAAGCAACCTAACTTTCTGCGGCGAGCAGCCTGTCAAGGGGCTGCTTTCGAAAATTCTGCCGACTTACATCATTTCATTTACATTCTTTCGTACATGTAACAATTGTCGGATTTCTCATACAAATACGAATTAAATTGCGGCACATTTTGTCTTAATATTAAGAAATCGCACGTGTTTACACCTCTTATTTTTACTGTGACACCTCACGAAAGCTTTTTGTCGCCAAACTTTGCTCATATTTTTCAGTCTTCGGCAGCTATTCGATCCGCAAACGCCGAAATAAGCTCCTGCGATCGAATGTCCGATCCCCTTAAGAAAAGCGCTTGAATTATTTAAGGAAGTGTTTTTCACCTTCCGTCAACCCGTAAGTTACTCACGCTGACATCCGACAAATCCAGCCTGGCCAAGCGAGGACAATCCTGAAGAAGAGATTTGACGTGCTCATAGTGCAGCCCCTGCCATCCGGCTAAGCCAATGCTTTCAATTTCGGTACAATGCGTTCCTATGAGGCTCAGTATCATCGTAATATTCGAAAATTTCCAACCGTCTGAAATATGAAGAATCGAACTTTGTTATTTTTATTTTTTTCTAGCGATTTCGACTCATGCTTTAGTCTGATGGTTCAATTATTTTACGATTAGATAAAATTTTTCGAAGGATCGATTAATTATTAATTTTGTCTTAAGTTTCTCATCCAACGTTTGGTAAAATTAAATTTTTTTTTTTTTTTTTTCAGGTCGTCTCTCGAACGTGCCCGAGGTAGTTAACCGACGAGCGGACCACAAGCAAAGAAGGAAACCACAGAAGAGACTGCAGCCATTTCCTGTGGCACCATCGTTGCGGAGAAGTTGAAACGTGAAGCTGAACATTGAGTACTCACTTAAATTGAGTTCTTGGATACTTTCTAACCGATTTTCAAGGAGCCACCTGAAGTATCGGTCAATTCTACATTTTTGTTTGATATACGGACTAGATAAATCGATGTTTTGCCATAGTTCCGACCGGCTGGCGACCAAGTTCCATAATTTACATACAGAAGAAAACCTAAAAAAATAATTGTTTAACCAGTTTTAATTTTCGCCTAGTACTGTTGCGATTTTTCACAGGTGACCTGAGAGAATTTATCTAAACAATGGTAAAAATTAAAAACTGAAGTGCAATGCATTCGCTGGCAAGTTTCTCTCCCACAATTTCTTCTTCGCGATAAAAAAAAAAACTGTACAACAATAAAAATGTCATCTTCTCAATGACGTAGAAATGAATCATTTATCGAGAAACATAAGCAGTCGGAGAAGATGCCCTGAAATAATTATTCATGGAGGTGAACATTTAATCTGTTGTAACGCTGGTGTTCCAGAAGAACCGGATCGAGAGTTTACATAAAACGGTCAAAAAAAAAAAGTCAAATTAGCCATTAAAAAAGGCTACATTAATATACGATCACATATTACATTTGCGTTCGTACCTTATACATGAAAATAAAACGAGTTTATCTAATTAAACAGGTATAAACCTCTTCCTGTCAACAATCAAAATACAAAATTGTTCGGAAAAATAACACAAGAAAGTGCTTAAGCGGCATTTGCCTCCTAAATCTTCGAGGAATATTAATTATCTTCGCTGTATTTTTATCTTATGTGCAAGTTAGTTGTAATTAAAGTTCGAAAAAGCAAAATTTTTCAACGTGACACAAAGTTAATATATGCATACTTATGTTCATGTGTATGCGTAAAAATGTTTTTGCTTTCTTCTCGACGCGCATCGATTTCGAACGACAGAATTTTTTGCTCTTTTTCGACAGTTTTTTAACTCTCATCCTGTAAAGAGTTACTCATACGGGAGCTTTTGCTAATGCCGAATGCAGAGCGTTGGATAAATTGGCTCCCGATATACGAAATCGTTCAATAAATGCGGTCGAAAGCCAATTATTAAGGAAAACAATTTCGTTGTTTGGAGACATATTAAAAATGCGAATTTCTAACAGGTCGCCTCATGAATTTCGGAAAAGTTTCTCGCTCCGTCAGCTACCTCCGACTTACCTAACGAGAGAAGGCACACATCCTTGTTCCTCAATCACAAATTTGAATACTTTCTGCAGAATGTCCGGGGGAATCTCACTTCCCCATTTGGTCTGCTGCGAGTTTTCCGATTCCTTGGTCCCCGAAGAAAATCGCACGCTCTTTTTGCATTTCTTGCTTGCCAGACCCGAATCTTCGTCGTCGGAAAGGTACTGCCTTTTGCTCCGCCTCTTCTTCAGCGGTTTCGCCGGCTGAAACGATGGCGCGAGCTTGATCTTCAGCTTGATTCCTGTTTCCTCCGGTGACACGGAACTTTGGTAAATAGTAACTTTTTTCCTAAATCTCTTCTTGGTACTCGACACGCCGAGAACATCGGAGTTTTTTCGACGTTTCCTCGACTTGGCAAAGTTTTCTTCGCAGGTAATTGCGGGATCAGCATTTGCTGGTATTTGAGCATTATCACTTAACGTGTCTTTCTTTGAGTCAGGTACTAGGTTTTCAGTCTTAATGCCGTCGAATTTGTTAGTCACCAGGGATTCAGACTCGGTTTCACTTCTAGGCAATGAGGAACTAGCCAAATATAATTCACTATCACTCTTTCGAGGTAACGTCCGTTTAGCTGCTTTTCTGGACAACGCAGAATCGCCCAATTGCTTCGCCGACATGAGAGGAATCGGAATCTTTTTCAAACTTTGCTTCTTTGTTAAAGCTTCCGCCGAAGGCATGGCTGCTTTGGTGTCCCTGTCGCTGTAGTCGCACTCGGAACTGGATTTCTCCCTCCATTTTTTCCTTCTTTCATAATGACAAACGCTGGATTCTTCCTCTGACGTTTCGGCGGCCAATCCCAAGCCTCTTTCTTCGCTTTCCTTTGCCGAGACGCTTTCCCCCCTTGGATCCGTAGCTTTACTGTTGCTTTCGGTTGAATCCGTTTTGGGAGATGGAAGAACGTTCGAAATGGGACTTTTCACATCGCTTTTCCTAAGCACACTAGGCGGACTGCTGTAGTTTTCGAATCTTTGGGGTGTCTGACCGTTTAATTTATGACTAGGACTGCCATCAATTCTCATAGGCAACGTACTGCTGACACCAGCGGGGCTGTAGCCCTCCTCCATGCGCAGGGGCGTTCTCCCCATTGGACTGCCTTCGTCGATTCTCATCGGAGTTTTGACACTAGCCAATGGACTCGTGCTGTCGTCCATTCTCAGTGGTGTGTGACCACTTCCCATCGGACTTATGCTCTCATCACTTCTAATCGGAGTTCGATTGCTCGACAGTGGGCTTGCGCTCTCGTAACTAGTAGTAGGAGTATGTACGTTGGATTCTAAACTCGCACTTGGGCTGAGTCTTATTAAAGAATTACTCTGAGGTATGTGCTCGGTTGAATTTAGAGGAAATCCGCACTGCACTTTTTCTCCGTGAGTGTTATTAAACATGGCGGTGTTTCCATTTTTATCAACCGAACTTTGTGGATGCATAACCAACCGATTTTGTGTCTGAACATTTATGTTATGAACTGGTTCACCTACAACACCATTCCATGCAAGATTTTCGAATTCATTACACTTTCCTAATAACTCATTTGCTTCCATTCTGTTTAAATTGTCCAACATATCCTGGGTAACTCTATCCGTACTGATGCGATGTAATCCTTCGAACAGTTGACCTGGTGAATGACTGAAATGACCCATAATACCGGGTCTCGAGTTCGAACCTTTCTCCATAAAATGTTGCGAAGAAAATTGGTCCAAAATTCCGTCTGATGAGGGTAAGTTTTTCACCAGACTATCAATCAGTGCACTTGCATTATCAACATCATCCAAAGGAGGTACTGGAATCGATGAACTGTACATGGTTCTATTGTGATTTAGAAGCAGCGGGGCAGGCTCATAAGAATGACTCCACATACTACCTTGAGAAGTGCTACCAGGCTCAGGTAGAGGTAACGAATTCTGCTTTGATACTGGAGTGGCATCTAACAGACCTCCAGAATCTAACATGAAGTCCTTGAATGGTTCATGATCTGAAACTGCCCCAATTTGATTGAAGAGTTCTGCATGATGATCAAAAACTTCTCCATTTTGTTCATCCATTTTTGAAAATATTACCGGTAGCAAATCATTATAATATGATTGAAAATTTCCATTTCCAATCTTTACATTGTAACTGATAAAAGTTGTACTGTTTATCTTTGATTAAAGTGATCTACAATTTTTCTCTTTGATATTATAAGTCCTCCCATTTTTTCATTTTCAAATTTAAAATTCAAATGGAAATCACTTAAAGTGAACATTTGAAAAACCTGAAAAAAAAAAAAAGAGAAAATCAGTTAAAGCATAAAACAAGTGTTTCAAGATGTAAACTTAACCTACATTTAAATTCATATATAGTTTTTTAAAAAACATTTAAGTGGCAATACTTATTTTCATATTGAAGAGTTAACTATTTAAGTGACCATGAATAAATTGACTCAGTCTTTTTATTTTATTATTACATCTTATTTTACCAGAAGTCTCTTTTTGCACAGCTTATTCAATAAATCATGATTTGTATTTTGTTATAACAGTGAAAATAAAATTAAATTTATTATCTAGTTCCACATAAAAGCAACAATGCAAAGATAATTTTCAATTAGTTTCAGTGATTAAATAAAACCAAACTAGTAGTAAATAGTTAATGAATAGATCATTAGAATTAAATGACAAATGATATTAATGTTTTTTAAAAGATCTTTACAAAAATTAACAAAAATGAAAAATGTTAAACAGAACGTTTGCAAATCATGGAACTGCATGATAAAAAAAATCCTAGATTTAATACCAATTCAATTCATTTCACCTCATACACTTTCATTTTTATTTTTTTTTGTTTTTTGTTAACCAATGTAAAAAAACTTAAGTGATTTATTTATTCTAGGAAAGCACCAAATGATTGTAAATAAAAATTAATTACTAAAAATAAAAACTGGAATCCAGCTTTTAATTTTTATCCTTCTTAGATATATTAAAATAAAAAATTTTAAAAACTGAAATTTTTTTTAATGGATTTCATGAGAAAAAGCCATAAAAAATGAAAATAAAAGAAAAATATTTAGTAAAATGCAATTCAACATTTTAAAGTGAATAATTGTGCTAATGATACAGTGGTCTACTTTTCTCTGAACACTAGGCCTCAATAACAAAGATTTTCTAAAATCAAATTTTATATATATATATATATATATATAAATATATGTAAATTTATATGTACATATATATATACACACGTATACAAATATATATATAATATAAATATTAAAAATAGGGATTTCTTCCATCAAAGATGGAAGCAAAATACTGGAGCAATCATATTTTACTTCATTAAAAATTAGAATGTGTGGAGTTCTAATTTTAATGTCGTTTTAAGCACCATTTAAAAAATATTTATAAATAGGGCAAACGTAATACAAAAAAATATATTCTTAATCAAAATGAACTGACCCACTTTACCTTCAAATATAGGAACGCGGGAGTGAATTCCACCAATGAGAGAAGACATCCATCATGTTGGTAATCACATTCAATCCGTCAAAATAGGCTGTTTACAAACATGACAGTTACAATTATAAAAACCTTCCATTATTTTACCTATCATTTAACAGTAAATGGAGAATAAAAATGGCCTGAATCCCAACCATATTTACGAAATGCGTCAAATAAAAAGTACGACAAAATCTTCTTATTGCGCACGAATGAAAGTTGAATGCAGACGCTAGCACAGCTGTGTTCGATTTTCGAACTCACTTGTCGCGCCTACTTTATGCATAAAATATCATTTTCTTTCGTAAATCTATTAGCACACGCGTCCATTTCCAAGCAAATACAATCCTAATAAATTATAAAACATTTAGATTAATATAAATTTCATCATAAAACAATGGAAACATAAAAAATCTATAATTTTCTTAGTAGCCAACAACCGTGCCACTGACCTTCGACCAACAGGAAGCGAAACTAGTTCAAAATTTACTCGATAGAGTTTGCTTACTGAAACAATGTAAAAACCTTTGTTAGTGTCAATAGCGTTTCCGTTTGTGACTCCTCCACGCGATCAATGGTTCTCACTTCACCCGGCAAAATCGAATGTACCATTTTGAAAATCGAAATTGCGTCGCACGATGCCTCGGACTCGAAGCAACGTTAGTTTCAGCTGTCGAAAAAAATTCTCGGCTCAAGGAGAATTTCCGAACTTCACATTCGCATAAATCAAGCGATAATTTATCGAAGGGCGCATAATAGCAACGCAGGGTTCATCAAAATAAATTATTTTCTCGCCATTTCAGCCAGATAAGCGGACCGCGAGATTTTCCGTCGCAACGCCGGGCAACTTCTCTCGGAATCTCCGGCGATTCCGCAATTTTCCGCTTTCGAGGAGCGGCAAGATCGAGCCCTTCGCAAATGCCCGCACGAAAGAGACCGCGCCGCGTGGAAATCGACGAGAGCGACTCACAACCTTCGCGATTCGCAACGTCGGGGTTTTTCCCGCCGCCCCCCCCTCCCCGGGCCGATCCAACCTCGCGGCCCCCCCGGGCTGCCCCGAAAGGCGAAAAGTGGAAAATTTGCGGTTCGTACGCTGAAAATTTTTTCGCTCGGGCGCGGGAGGAATTTCGACGAAATTGCAGGAGCGTTCGGGCCGCCATTTTTTCCCCCTTCCCGTTTCCGCTGCTTCCCTCTTTTCCCGGAAACGGAGCCTCGGCCGCGAGGGCTCTCGGCGGAAGGGTCGACGGGGGAGGCCGCCCACGGTGGCGCTCTCGTCGCGCAATCCTCGACCCGCGACGGCGGAACCTCTTTGAAAAGGAAAAATGAGCGAGAGGCGAAGGGACGTGAGGCGGCTCGTCGATGGCCGCCCAGTACGATCCTGTATTAAACAAACGAATAACGTCGAACGACGACGTATTTAATTTTAAAACTCAGTCGCGTATGCTCCGTGTTTGTGGTGAAACATGTTTCTGCGGTTCGTTTCTCGAACTTTCTGTTAAAAAAACAAAAAGGAGTTTGATGGAAGGATTTTTTTCCTTTTCCGCAAGTCATCGGCCGACTGTTGACGCTTGACGCATTTTTTTTTCTCCGTGGAAAGGTAAAAAACGCTTTTCGACTTCCGGTCCTTCGGAGGCTTCGTCCACTCCCGGGGGGGGAGGGTGGGGTGGGGGGGGGACGCGTTTCCCCCTCGGGAAACAGGTTTGGTTCGAGTTTCCGGTCGTGACGTTGCCGATGACGCTCCCGACGATGCGTTTCGCGCGGCCTGCGGCAGCGGCCGCCTCGTTCGAGTGCCGAACCGGTTCGGCCGGGCACTCGGTCGAGCAACGGTTCGATCCCGAACGTCTCGGACCGTCCACCGCTCCCCGGTCGAACTTTCGATTCCGGTCTCCGTTCGCGATCGGCGAGGAACAGCCACCGGAAACCCTCGATCCGAGGGAGGGACACGAGCGAAAAGCTTGCACGCGCCACGTTTTGGGCAGCTTCCCGGCCGCAGCTCTTCAACCCGAGAAGATATTTCCCCGGACGCTCGCGGGAAAGGATTCCGACATTTCTCGTCCGAGACGTGGAAAAAGAAAAAAGAAGCCGACGAGGATCCGGAGCCGATCGGTGCTCTGCGGCAGGCGGAAACTTGATGCTCCGCCGCGTGTTTTGCATGCGGCATCCGCTTGTTCGCTCTTCATTTTTCAAAAAAATAACACTCTTGGAGCGAAAAGAAAATTCCGCTCTCGTTTCTTCCGCCGATCGAGGATGCTTTTCCCCGGATTTGAAGTTCTTCCATTTTTGACCGTGATTTTGCACCTCGCTTTCGGCGTCCGAAGTTTCCGTCATTGGATTCGAGCGGAAAGCTCGGGAAAACTTCCGACACCCCGTCGGTCTCGCTGACGTGGATTTAGTCCGCTTCCGCTAAACGCTCCTGCCCCGAGGTTTTCTTTCGTTTTCCCACTCGTCCGACTTGGAATCTTTCCTTTTTGGTCAGCGGGAGGGACGCGCGACTTGCCGACGTGCGGAATAACCCGGGGATCGCATCCCGGAAGGTCCGGAATTGCCCCGGTGCGGAGCGGCGGCAAACGCCTTGAAAGCCTCGGAACTGCAGTCCCCAGATCGAAGGTGGCACCCGTGCTGAAGAGCGGACTCGGGTGCAGTCCTTCGACCTTTGAGCGTGATCGGTCGATGACGTTCGGCCGGGGGACGACCGGAACCGGCGTCGGGTACCGATTTTCCACTTCCACTTCCGGCGCGGCAAATGGCATTTCCGCGTGATTTGCAACTGCCTCAAAAGCGACTTTTGTTTTCGTTTGCAGATGAGCAATGAAGAACATGGCCAGAAGGTGAAGGTCTGAGGCTTTTTCTCCATCCCGGTATGGAGATTCCGGTAATGACGTCGGCATCGACCCACCGCCTGCGCTCTGCGTGCGCGGACGCGGGTCACCCTTATCTCGGCTCGTCTCGCTACGCCGGAAGCTGCCTGAAAAAGGTCATCGGCACGGCGAACAAGACCAGCGGCCCGTCCTTCCTGAACAAGCTGAACTGCGTTGAAAAGGGAAATTCGCCCGACGACCGCGGCATTCCCTGCAGTCGGAACGGCAGCCCGAACGGCGGATCCCGCTCCCACCGGTGTCTGGGCAGCGGCAGGGGCAAAAACGTCGAGCGCTTCGGGCGGGACAAGTCGAACGGTTACCTTCTGGGCGGTTTCCCGAACTGTCTGAATCTCCCGGACGATATTTTAACGCAGATCAAGTCGAACGGCGGCGCGCTCGACGGCAAACCGAAGAGTCGCGACGTCGACGAGGCGTCGCTCGGTTCGCAGGATGACATCGTCATTCGGAAAGCGAATCGCGGAAATGTCAACGGTCGCGACGGTCTCGGCCCCGGAACCGCACCCGCCGCCGACGCCTGCAACGACAACGGCTGGAGCAACGACGACGACGACGACGACGACGACGACGTCGGCGGGGAAAAGAGCGTCTCGGACGGCGGTTCGACGCGCGAGCCCGACGGAAACGGAAAACGGGAAGTCGAGCCGGGCGCTTTCAAGTGGGAGCCGAAGCACTTGATGACGAGGAGGACGGCGCAGATATCCAGGTACGACGGTGGCGCCTCCGGGAGTGAGCGCCGGACGAATTTCGAACTTCTCCCGCGCTTCCCCGAAAAACTCGCCAGAAGGTCCTTGAAATCGCGACCTTGACACGTTAAAAAAATGTTTAAACGTCAACGTTCGGCCTTTAAATCAAGGTCAATCTCAGCAATGTTATCTAAACAGGCATTTCGCATGGGTCGGGGCCCCGTTTGCGTAAATAATCAACACCAGCTTCCATGCTCTCGCGCGAAGGCTTCCGGTCGAGCCGGATTTCCGGGGGCTCCCGCTCCGGCCGCTTCCGCTGCTCTCCTCTTTCGCGGAGGCGCTGACTGACCTTGCCCCAAAAAAAGATGGCGGAACCCCGGGAGCCGACGCTTCGAGTCCGCGTGCCGTGCATTTTTACGGCATTTATCGTGCGAGCGCTGTGCGGAGCGCGATAAATGCGAAGATGGAGCAAAGTAATAATCGTGGCGTTAAAATAAAACCGTTGGTGGTTCGGAGCTAAATATAACAATGATGTCATGTCGGAATCGCTGCCATTGCCGGATTGGTCTCTTTCTCTCCCGAGAACGGAAAATTTATTTTTCTTGTCTCGCCTCGCCCGATCGTCGGAAGCTGCGGAGTTAAGCGCTCTCATCGCTCCGACTTCCGGAATTCATCAATTTGCCGCGGTGCAAAAGCTCTCTCGGAGATGGTTTCGTCCGCCGGGGGCCTCCGGTCGTCCCTCCCGCACGGAAAACTCGACCGTCTGCGCGTGCGGAAACCGCGCCGTCTTCCGCGCGCCCCTTCCGTTCGCACGTGTCACTTGGGCGAAGTCTTCAGTGCGCGTGGCAGAATTGATCGGGCACAAGGGAAGCCTCCGCGCTAGCGTCGTTTCCTTTGCGCAGTCGCGCAGGATGGTGCCACTGCGATGGAAGGTTGCGGCGTTCGATGCACATGGAAGCGGATCCTTTCCTTCGCCGAATAATTCGTTTTGCAGTTCGAGTGTTGCGAATTTATCCGTATTTTAATGGTGTGCTCCGTCGTCCGCGCCTTTCCAAGGTGAATTGCCAACGATTACGTGAGTGCATGACGAGGGCACCCCCGTTCGGCTGGAGCAACGAATCGCGAGCGTTTGTCATTTCCGTTCGGCGCGAAAGCCGAAAATAAAGGCGAAGCTCTCGGAAAGGTTCCGGGGGCATTTCCGGCGTCGAAAAATCCGCCGGTTCCGCTTCGTCGGGAAGAGGGCGGAGAGCGCATCGGGCGAAGAAGAACGCGGACCACGTCCGGCGAGGGAAGCGGGTCGACGTCGGAAGTTGGCTTCGTGCCGGTTCATCCGAAGCTCCCGACCGGAAAAGCGGTTCGGGCGCGCGACTCTTCCGCCCGTTCGAGCTGCCGAAAAACGGAAGGCGGCAGCGGCCTCCCGTGAGTTTTCCCAATTTCGCAAGATCGATAAAAATGGAGATTTGCATCGAAAACCTTTACAATGAAGCGATTGCAAGGCGTCAATCGCGCTTGATCATCGCTCGATTGTTCGCGTGGAAATCCGGTGGGCAACTCGAAAGCCGTCGCGACCCGGAAAATGCGGGAAAACTTTCGGTTGATCCGCGTGCTGGCGCCGCGGGGCCGTCTCCGCCGTCGCGGAGCGCGCACCGAAGGGAAGTAGGTTGCGCTTCGACTTCCGGTTGGGTGGCACCCGCGGGGGCAAACGACGGAAGGCGAGACGAAGCATTTTGCTCTTTTCCGTTTCTTTCAGGGAAGTGTACAGGGCGTGGCAGGCAAGAGTCGGATCCTCATCCCATGCGACTGCAGAACAGGTTCGACTTCTTCTCAGAGACCTGCAGCTATTCCCGTCGGAATGTCAAGGTTTGTTTATGGTTTACGCAAAACGCAAACTGGAATTTCACGAACGTCGAGACCGAACGGCACATTTTTGCCGCACGCCCGCAGCGCGCGGCTCCCCCTCGTCGGGAACGTCGCGGAGGCGGAGGCGCAGAGCGAACGTTCCGCCGGCGAACCCGAGAGGTTTCCGCCCCCCCCCTCCCCCTCCCCGCGACCCCCCGGGTAAGTTGCGCCTTCCGGACGGCCGAGGGCTTCGGAAAAGTCGGAAAAGCGGCGAAACTTTTCTGCCCACCCGAGTCGGGGTTTGGAAAATGCGAAGTCGATCGGCGAGTGATTCAGTCGAGTTGCGGCGCCCACTCTGCGGAGGCGATTTAAGGTAGGTCTTTCAGGTTCGGTCGGCGCGTCCGAGCGGCGGATTCAGTCGATGGACGCCTCGTTCGACGCACGGTTGGCTTTTCCGCGCTGCGAAACAGAGTGAGCATTTTCCGCGAATTCTTCCATCCGCCGACCCCGGTCGTCCGATCCGCGCTTGCGTCGAAGCGCCGCGGACGCGAACGGTCGATTCCGAAGCCCGCGTCGGTTCGCCAACCGGAAGCTTCCCCGCCGCCGGGTGCCGCGAGGAAGTCGAGGTTGGCAGCCTGCGCGCCTTGAGACCCGGACGGACTTCGCCGCGCTCTCGGCCGTCCCGGAGATCTGTTCCCGGTCGCCTCTGCCTTGACATTAAAACGTTTCCAGTTCCCCGAGCGGCGGCTCGACCTTCGGCTTCCAGATGAGCTTTTCCCTTTTCCTCGCTTCCCGGCTTATTCCGATAGATGAAAATGCGTTTTTTTGCTTCCAGAATTGCTGCACAAAATTGCGGAAGGTACCGGGAGAAAGGCGGCCCCCATGCGGGTGTCCATTGACGAGCTTTGCCGCCTGCTCGCGGCAAACAGGAGGATAGCCGGGTGAGTTTCGCTCCGCGTCCGACTCCCCCCGCCCCGCGAGCTCAACCGGCTTCGGGTTTTGCCGGACGGAAAGCGAAGCCGCGGCGGCAGGACGGGACGCCGAAGTGGCGGCAGAATTCCCGCGCCGACCACCTTTCCTTTTTCTCTCGCGAAATCGCGGCGAAGGGTTCTTTCGTCGGCCGCGCGTCGAAAAGCGGTTCGGCGCGCGGCAACGGTTTCCGGTCGTTCGAGGGGGGGGGGGGGGCTTCCGCGCTTCCAGCCGGGATTCAGCAACGGAAACGGGGCGACGGGCGAAGGAAGAGGCCGCGCTCGGGCGCCCTTGCCTTTGGCGCATTCAGACGTGAAGTCAACGCTAAACTTAGACGCGGATGAGGTCACGGCTTTAAAGAAACTTTTTTTTGTTCTTTCGCCGCAGCTTTGTTGAAATGAGATTTCTGATCAATTTCGAATTTGCTTCCCAGATTAATCCGAGCCTCTCCTGCGGGCAAACTCATCGGGAAAGATGGAAATTACCAGCAGATCCGGGGTAGTAAAAAATCACCGAGTGAGTATTTTGCTTATGTTCAATATTTACTGAGGCTTGCCCGGTGACCGGTGCCTTCGGCGGTCATCGCCTCTTCGTCCTGTCACCGTTCCAATTGCTTTGCCCGAGATACCGGTCCTCGGAAACCTGGGGAAGGCTCCGTTCGCATTCCCGGCCGCCGTCGTCGCAATTTGTGTCGGCGTCGACGCGGGCACCGGAAGATGCTTCGCAAGACGAGAGGCCGAAGGCGGTGAAAAGTTTTAAAACAATTTCCGAATGGTGGGACGCGTTACCGAAAGGTTAGGTTGGTTCTTCTTCCGCTCGAATTTGTCTTCTGCCCCGGGGCTCTCTCCTCAAGACTCGATCTTCGCGCCCGTCTCGAGCCGTCCGCCCTCCGGGAACGGGTCTCGAGATTCGCGCCGTTTATCCGGGAAAAAAAAAAATACGTTTTCAGGGAACATGTGCAAGTACGAAGTATTCCTGGGAGGCTCCTGCAATCCGACGACCTGGAGAACGGAAATTGCCATCCCGGATCTGGAGAAGATGGGAATCACCTACTTCAATCCGGTAAGCTCTGGGGGTCGAGCCGGGAACGGGGAGCTTCCCCTTTCCGGGGGAGGGGGGCGTCCGGCGAACTGAAGGGTTTTCGCATCGTTGCAGCAAGTGCCCCACTGGAGACCCGAACTTCTGGAGGTGGAGTACCACGCCAAGGAGAACGCCGCCGTCCTGTTCTTCGTCATCGACAATCAAACGAGGGCGGTTTCGGCCCTCATCGAGGTGGCTCACATAGCGGCCAGCAAGAGGAAGAAACTGGTGCTGGTGATCCAGTCGTACACAATGGAAAAGCAGAACATCTGCGGAGAAGTCATCTCGCAGGAGTAAGGAGACCGACCGAGCTTTTCGGTTGCGGTACGTCCCGATGCATGCCGAGAGCCTTTTCCCGAGGTTAAACCGTGAAATATGTTGCGCAGGGAATACGAGGATTTGAAAAACGGTCAGGAGGTACTTCAGGACATCGTCGAAAGCCAGGGCATTCCAATATTCGACAACATAAGCATCGCTCTCAAGTGCACGGAAAAGGTCGTGAAAGAGAATTTCGACTTGAACGCGACGTTCGGACGCGCGAACCCGTCCGCGAGAGCCGACTCCACGTCCATGTGAGTTTTGAACCACTTGCCGGAGGACTCCCGCGGGAACGAAGGGTTTAAAATTGCGCTCTTGAACGTTTCGCGTCGTTTGATTGCAGCGAACCGAGGGAAGCCTTCGAGGCGCTGGTCACTGCGGAAAACGGAAAGCTGACCCCGAAAGAGGCCTGCAAAGCCCTGCGGATGCTGACCAGCAAAAGCCCGTCGGTCGGTTTCGTGACGGATTTGGTCAAAGCCTCAGGTAGGTGTGAGCCGCGCCCGCCAAAGGTACGGACGCCTCCGTCCGCCTTCCGCACGAAGGTAAATAATATCTCGTCCGAATGTTGCAGATGAGGGCGCGGAAGAGCAACAGATAGACCTGGAACAGTTTTGCTCGCTGGCGAAGGAGCTGGAAACGCCTCGTCGGTGCGAAAAGTCGTTGCAAGGTTATGATTATGTAAATAAATATATCCGCCACGGGGCACGATACCTGTTTCTTGACCGAAATCCCTCGGCCGTGGGCGATCCGGTCCGACGCGCGCATTTTCCTCCGGAAAACGGAGACGACGTCGCGCGTCGGTCCCCCGGGGCGATCGGTATTAACGAACGGCAACTTGGCTTTCAGGAGGAAGCGGTCGCCCGCACTTTTGGATCGGCAGCGGCCCTTCGCTGCCGCCCATCAAAGACGTCTTCCTGGGCGGCACCCACAAAGACACCTCTTGGAAGGAGGACATCGCCATACCTCTGCTGAAGTACGTTCACGTCCGCGTCCGAAATGTCGAAAGCGGTACGGAGCATCACATTTCTGTCGATTTTTCAGGAAGAACGGTCTCAGCTTTTTCAATCCGAAAATTTCCGAGAGGAGCAGGCGGTTTCTGCCGATAGAAGCGACCTCCATGAACAACAGCTACATCTTGCTGATCGTCATCACGAACTCTGCCAGGTCGATCGCGGAAATGGCTGTGGTGGGTCCCTTCCGCGAGCTTCTCGTCTTCCTCGGAAGGAAAGCGCTCGCTCGCTCGCTCGAATCGAATAACGAAGAAAATTCAACTCTTTCAGGCGGGGCATTACATAGGGCTCGGAGCGAGGATGGTTCTCTGCGTGCAGCATTTTCCGGACGACGTTACCGTCGGAGTGGAGAAACTGTCCGAAAACGCGGTCAAAGACTACAACAGGGGGCGGATTTACCTGACGGACATCGCGAGGAAAAGCGGAGTCGCGATATACGGGAGCATCACGGATGCCGTGAACCGCGTGATCGAGGAATGCAAAAACCGATGAAAACTGAGAAAATTTTCGATTCCGCCCCAGTTTTTCCCGCTTTTCCTTGCCCCCCCACAGAGAGGAGACGCAAAAAAGCGGTTTTGCCAATGATATTTGCGAAGCTTTAATATTTCGTACAAATAAACTTTGCCAGCGTGACTTGAACTTGTGAATGGATGGCAAACAATCGAGATTTATTTATTTGAAAGATGATGATGATGGTAATAGTAATAATAATAATAATAATCATAATAACGAAATAAAATACAAGTACGGTAATGTTCGCAGCTACAAAGCGCGGCCGAAAGAAGACAGCCAATGCAAAAGTGCGGATCCTCCGGCACTGCGGAAAATTTTCTCTCCGACGGTGTTTTCCGCCGAAGTCACTTTCGTCGGGGACGCAGAATTCACCTGACACCACTTCAACGTGCGCCGAGCAGTAACCCTTACACGTGCCACAAGTAAACGGAATCGAATTTTCAACATTTCTCTTTCTAATCATAATTATTGTTATTATTATTGTTATTATTGTTACTATTATTATCATTAACTTAAATTTTTTTAATCGCGGCCCCCTACGGCCAGGAAACCCCACAAGATTCGAACCGAGCGAGACTTGGCGCATCGATGGAAAATGAACGTGTCGGGGGCCTCTTTTTGCGTGCGCAAAAGCTGCGGCGGGAACGTGGAACGAGCGAAGGCAAAGCTGACGGCGATCGGCGCACCCTGCCGCAACCTAACTCGGCCCGACCACCGGAAGGAGGCGGTCTTCGCGTGAGGGGCACCCGGGCGCGCCGCCCGGACAACTGCCTTTCCAGTCGAATGTGTTTCCCGAGGAGTGCGCGCCGAACCCGATTCCGCTTTGTGTGCAGAGTCACTCAGAATACTCGACGAAGAGCTTCTCTGCTCGAATATTTAACATGTTAAGGCGTTTATTTATATTTGTGTAAAAGAGATATTTATTGTTTCGATGTGAAAATTAAAACGATTTGTGCAAAAAAAAAAAAAAAAAAAAAAAAAAAAAAAAAAAATTTAACCGTTACTGTTGTTACTATTAACGAGTTCTGCCGGATCTCATATTGTTTTGCTGATTGAAATCTTTTTCGGATGGGGGGGAAAAAAAAAAAAATTTTGTTGCGATGCTGAAATTTTTATTTCATTCCCCCCAAGATGGGAACTGACTTGAATATCGAAGACTGCCTAAAGTTGTGCCTTTGTGTATTTTTTTAATATTTTTTTAAAAATGTAATTTAAATGTTGTTTAAAAAAAGTGTAGAAAAGGGCAAAGAAGCGGTTAAGGCTCAAATTTTCTATGAAAATATTGAATTTGTATGAAGTGCACATAAATATGTTGAACGGATGTATATTCAATTAATTAATTAATTAAAAAAAAAAAAAAACCCTAACATTATTTTCGGTCCTTTGAGAGGGGAAATTTTTATTTTTTTTTATTTTATTTTACTAAATAATGTTTCTACCTCAAAAAAAATGCAAATATATTTAATATTTTGATGGAAACCGTAGTGGATGTTTTGTTGTACAAAAAGAATCGTTCCCGGCTGTTTAATGTGCCTGTTTCTAACAAACTCTTTAACGTTTACTTAAAGTACCTTCCCTTTTACTCTAGAAAAAACTGAATCAAGAATCTCGTCGAAACAAATAATAATAATAATAATAATAATAATAACAATATTAATTTTTATTATTTTGATTACGAGGAAATTCCCTTTTTTTTTCACTGAAGTTGCAATGGATCAATTTTCTGCGGGATTTTCCCCAGGTTTGCGTTGGGTTCTCCGCTCAACTGTCAGTTAAAAATTAATTTTTCTTTATTAAAACTGTAACTCGTTTTTAACCTATTGCTGTTTTTTTGTGTTACCGCGCTCCTATAGACCTTCCTCGCGTGCAATGTCTGGATTATCTCGAGCGTTGAATCTGCTGGTCGCATCTTTTTCCGACTTTGGGACTTGCTTTTAATTCGACCCAGGACGTTGAACAAATGCCGTGAAAATACCATCCAAAGTCCCTTTCTTTTGAATGAGCTAAGGGAAGGCTTCCTTCCGACCCTTGGCCGGCGCTTAAAATAAGTTTCGACAAATCGGACACGAGGAGTTGTTGCTGGTGTTGAACCATTTGTACTGAAAGTGAAAACGTTTTCAATGTCAGCGTGCAGCTTATTCGCCTGCGTCGTACGTTTATCGAGATTTTCACATTCGAACGAAGATGGGACAGATACAAATACTTTAAGCTTGTAATTATTTACCATTTCTTGATTTGCTATCGGTCGATTTCGTCAATCGACTGTGTCCGGCCCCGAAAAATAATTAAATTTCTTTCAAATCTTACCAAGCAATGAGAATGAAACTTCTTTTTGCAAATCCGACAGCTCGCCCGAGGAGTATCCAACGTCGACCCCTGAAGGATCGAAGCGCAAATGTAACATTCTTCGATCCCCTCGAATTTTTTATCCAAATTGTTCTTCCACTTAACCAGAGCTTCCGACAAGGAACCGTTTTGGTGAATTAAATATTTGGAAATGTGAAAAAGCCAGTTTCTTTGACTGGAAGTGCTTAGTACAACATTGCTAGATCCAATTTTTATCGTTCCAAGAGGATAATTTTGAGGCAATGTCATTATTAAGTCCATTTTAAATTCTTCAATCATGTAAGTAGCTACTATCTCTCTTGTGCTTGAATGGGTTTTGATCTGAAAACGTAATGGTCCATGAAGTAAATCATGATTGTCTTTAAATGCATAAAATTCTTCCCTCTCACGAACTGCAATAACAGCACTCTTTTACTTTAATTTCGAACTAATTTTCAAAGAGATTTCCAAATTTTAAAATCTTCTGTTCGCGAAAAAAAACACTATCTATCTTCGTCTAATACCCATCAAAAAATGATAGGATAATGCGCAAAAATCAGCATAATCGGTGTCGCCATAAAAATAGAGGCGCAGGATAAAATTTTCTTCCAATTCGATCGCGGCTACTGTTCATCCGTCAGGAACGTGTTAAAAACATCTCAGAGATGATGAAAAAATCTTCGTACATTGTCCGGAATATCTTACCTCCATATTATCGAAACAGTGATCACGATCGGGATAAATATTTTTCAGTTCATTTGCAATTAATATCGGTGATATATAGAGACTGGTTATTTTATCTACGAGAGTTGACGTCTTGTTTTCTGATTGGCTCCACCATTCCCTAACGATGTCTGGAAGCCTCTGAAGTAGCATTCTGTATATGTAACACGAAATCTGCTCTATTCTCTCGCTCTTAATCGGTTCGCTGAGACTGGGAATTACAAAATTCTCGAAGTATTTCTGACATTGCTCTTTCACTTCCGAACCGTGCATCACATTTTGCGGCATTAGCTTGAATATCAATTCCAATAAGACGTTGGCGAATCCTTTATCCCTTAACCACAAACCGTATTGAAATCTTAATGATGAATGAGCTTCTCCACACATCTCGAGGATAACATACCAAATCATTAGATATGAATAGGTAAAGTTGAATGAATCCGTGAACGCCTCTATAGTGCAGCAATCGCCGATCACAAAATCAGATAGTAATGCATCAACTAATCCTTGATTATGTGAAATTACTTTTTCCAACTTTTTACAAGTCCAGTCGTATTTTAAAGCATTCAACGAATTTTCTTTCATATTTTCGGTGAATCGGGATATGCTGTTGCAAAATATTTCTGTATCGCATTTCACCAAATCCGGCACCAACCTGAAATGACTTGTATTTAGTTTTATGCGTAATTTTTGAAAGTAATCTTTATTATTTTTTGTTTACAAATTTGGTACACACAAAATTTGTTTAAATTCTTTATGAAGTTCCGACTGAACGAATGAAGATGTTTAATGAATATAATGCCTACCTGAGCATAAGTTGAAACGATGTAATTTGAAAGACATTGTAAGAGGACGTTATGTAATGACTATACTCCACAATTAATTTCATCTTGTCTTCGACCAAGGTCTGTTTAAATGCATTTCCTGATGAAATAATCTCACCAATGGTTTGAATCATAATTAACATTTCCGGAGACAAGCTTTTATCGTACCATTTTTCTGCCACTTTTCGCCACAGTACAAAAAACTGATTCCACAATTCAGTTTTTACTACCTCATTCCAGGCCAAGCAAGCCTCTGGACATAACCTAATTTCCAGCGACTTTTGATAATTTTCCTCAAATAATTTCATGAGTTTTAGCGTTATGCGAGATAAAATTGAAAAGGTTAAAACATCACTTTCCTAAAATATAAAATTTAAAGAAATACAATTAGCTATGTATTTTTATAAATCTTTGACGATTTTTTTATTATTATTTGGAATGTGTTAACGTCAAATTCGAGTAATATTTATAGTTTCACGATCTTTTGATTAGACCGCAAAATAACAAAATACTTGTAACTGTAAACACACGTCAAAAATTATTATAAATTATTTATTAGCTATTTCTATTTTGTGAAATGATATAAAACTAATTCTATTACGAATAATCTTTGATATTTGCATCTTTCCGCGATAATACTTTCAAAATCTATGTACTCACATGGATTTCTCCTTCAAATTTAAAACCTTCAAAAAATTTGTTGAGGTAAATAAATATTTTGCTCCATTCGTTTTCGCTAAGGTCATAAACATCATCTTTTTGAACAAAATACAACAATTTTAAAAGGATATTATTTTTAATGTCGGTCTGAGAAATTTCTGTACCAATAAATTCGTGAAAATTCCCAGTATCCATGTCTGGTTCGTCCTCTAAAAAATTTCTGAGAAACATTTTCTGCAATGCTGTTTTTATCATTCGCCATTTCGCATCTTCTGATACAAAATATTTGCATGAGCGATAGATAAAATTATTTTCAAACATATTTGCATTAAACAACAATTCGGTACTTATTTGCTTTAATTCTTGCACAAATTTTTCCAGAATTTGATAATATTTAGTCTGAAAAATTTTTTAAAAACTTAAACATATTTATTTTTATAAGTGATTGTGTGAGAGGAGATTGGGGGCGAAGAACATACTTACGCTCGCAAAATATTCCTTGAAGCAAATAAATAAACCCACTGAAAATATTAAATCAAATATTTCACAGCAAATGGGAAGTATGTTAATTTTTTCTTCAAATTCCATACTGCTGAAATCTTCAATAGATTTTAATTTCATTAGCAGGTTCTTCTTTTCTTCATTTGTGATTTTTAAAGGTAAAATATCCGAATTCGGGTTTTTTTCCTTATAATTATTCAACTCTTCCTCGTTAATGCAATAAGGACTCCAAACTTCTGTCAGAATTGATGTTTTAAAGCTTCTTGGATGAGCTGACACCAACAGATTAATAATATTGCCAACATACATATTCCATTTTGCTAATTTAATAACTATGTCAGGAAATATTTCTGTACCTGACTTCGCAGATAACTTTGGAGATTCATTTGCTCCTTTTGTAAAATTGAAAGACCTGTAATGGCTCAGGACATATTTGAAATGATCAGTGCTTAAGTTTTCCGATGCCAAAGAACTGATATCATCAAAATCGCAAGTAATTTTCGTTAATGTATTGTTTGATAAAATTTGATTGCTCATCAAAAAATCGCTACACGTTCTATCAATTTGTTTCTCCTTCAGATCCACAAACTTTAAATCCCATTCATCGACATTTAGGAAACCAACGAAACAGCAATTTTCAAGTTGCTTTCGCCATTTAGTTACGCTAATGGGCTCTTTCAAAAAATGTTTTACAATATCTATTGCTTCTTTAATTTGAATGTTCGAACAACGTCTCGTAGTTAGATTGCATCCAATGCATAAGTCAATGAAATAATTAATTCTCGAAATGATGTTATCCATAGAAAAATTTAAATTGTCACTCAAAATAATTTCTGTGAGAGCACTTGACATTTTTTGTACAAAATCAGGATCTTGATTGCTTGTGTTTTTGCTTAATCCAATTGCACATGACTTTATTAACTTTTCATCATCTTCATAATAGCAGGACAACTTAAATAATGCTACAATCAATATTTCCCACGAAAGACGATGAGAGCTTTGCTTTGGATCAATGTCTAAAATCAAGTTTTGAGCGAGATCAATTAAATGATATTTATCGTTTATTGTTCGAATATTTTGGCTGATCAGATCAATTATCGATGATGCGACGTTTATATCAATCATATTTTCTGAAACAATGAAAGACTAATTTATTAGCAACTAAAAAGAGAGAAGTTAACAGATGCAATGAATTTTTTGGGCTTCTGATTCCGATAATAAATTATATGTCGAAAACATCAGCTTTGAAAATTAAGAAAAGTAAATGCTTTTAAATAATTATTGCTAAACAAATAAATTTTGAAAGCTGACTTATAGTTTGGCAAAAATGACACTACCAATTATGCACCATTTGATTTAAAAGAAATTAATGTATTATTTTTATAACGTAACCGCAAAAAATTTTTTAATTGTATTTCACAATTGATTATACCTACCTCCGTTCACATCCTTAGCTTTGAAGAATGTAATAATTATATCACTAGAAGTGAAATCCTCAGAATTAGAAGTTATTAAATTCTTTGTGAGACCTAGAAGATAGCCTGAAAATTCTTCACTTTTAATCCAAGATCTAACAGTATCATCTTCTGAATAAAGAATAAGACATCGACACACTTCATGTTCTAAATTGTATTTCGTCCAATTCTCAAAAAACTTTTTCAAAACCATTTCCTTTTCTTGTTTTTCTATATATGGAAAGAGACTGAAAGACAAATTGACGAGTTCTCCCTTTCTCATGATAGGATTTTCTATCCATTTAAAAAATAAATTAGAAAATAAGGAATAAAAACTGGATTCATTCTGAATTTTCAGAAATTCTTCAAGAATCACCCTAGAATCGAATGTTTTAACAATTCTGTTTAGGTATGGAATAAAATCGTTAATCTTTTTCGCTGAACAATTTTGGAGATAAATGGTGGCAAAATTTTTTATAAACGTTAAAAGTTCATTTTTAAAACTCGAATCATCTTTGCTGCTTTTCTTTTCATCTTTATTCGAGTCCCTATTAAATTTAAATTGAGGAACATGTTGCTTTTGCCATTGCTCTGAAAGGCGCTCATTTGGATTTTCCAAGATTTTTAAAAAAATCCACTGATTTTCCAAAATATTGGGCAAATCATCTTTAGCGCTCTCTGATTCAATTATTTTCTCATTAACAGAAAACAAAGTTTGCCAAAAAAAGGTAGTTATGTTAGAATAATCCGTCTTCTTAGATAAAGAGCATAAATGCCAATAACGAATAAGATTCGAAATTTCACGAAACAAAATAACAGTGACTGAAAAATTGTTTATTTTTGGGCCAACGATTTTCTTTTCCACTTCTTGGATCAGATGATCCGAAATCAAAGTGTTACAAAACGCTGCATCCGAACGAAATTGCATTATAATGTATTTTAAGCATTCAATAAACGTTTGAACAACCGTCTTTCGCTCAGATAAGCCGATGTTAGCTGCATTTGTGGATTCCATTCTGAAAAAAAAAAAATCAAATCTCAAATATGAAGTCGTAATTTTTAATTGCGAAGAAAAGTGTTGGATTGAAAAATGTAAATGTGTATAGCTATATTTTTAGGTTTTATCTTGTACATTATATATATATCCAAAAGAAAATTAAATAGACATTTCTATCTAATCTGAAAATAAAATCTTTCTTTTCAAAAAATTAATATCCAAAACAAAAGGAACAACAATACCAATAAATTTTATGTTAAAATAAAAAAATTCTTCCAAATAAGAGCACAATAATTATTTATAAATCCACGATGATCACTAAAATATAAAACTGAAAAGCATATTTTTGTTAATAAAACAATTAATTTTTATACCTACCCAAATCTCATATTTTTAAGGAGTATTCCATAAAGAAATGTTTTGTCTTTTATAAGGTTTGGAGGTATTTTACTAAGAAGAGGCAAAATGCTTGGAAAAATTGTAAGAGCATTGCGTCCTCCATTTTTAACAACTGCATTGAGCTTTGGAAAAACCTGCTTTTCAAAACTGATATGATCCCAGCAATCCTGAAATATAAATTCACTTCACGAAGTCCAAACTTTAAATGGAAAATAGCAAATATAAATAATTATTCTTAAAAACGAAAGGAGTTTAGCCTGAAAAAATGTAAAGCATGCAAGGCACTTACGTCCAAGCAAACTAAGGCATTCAAGGCAGCATCCCAGACCGAAGTTATAACCATAGGATCAGAATCATCCAAATCATTAAAAATGGCGACTGTGAAACGTTTCATTTCGCCATTTAATAAGAATTTGGCTTTTTGGCATAAAGTAATAAGCACTTTAAAAAAACTGTTCCTAATCATTGGAACATTACTTTTTGAGTATTCCCAAAATTTTGATGACGAAATTAGCTTTTTATTTATGTCTGCTGCTTGTTTTATTTGGTCACTAGAAAGCTTTTGTAAATATAAATTATATCCTTGTAAACTTGCTGTCACAATCCTCTGATATTTTGCTTCTATTTCTTCGGGTTTTGTAATTCTAGAAATATAATATCATATTAACAATGGTTGTTCATCTACCAGACTAGGTAAAAATAAATCGCTTTCTTTTACTTACTTTGAATTGTTCAGCGTTTGAGGTGTTTGATTAATGAGACTTTCATATATGTAATTAATAATATCATCTTGGCAAAATATTAGCACCTTGTCTAATTTTGTTGAAGGAAAAACCTGTTCAAAAGCTTGTGTTGCTGCACTTGCAGCAGGTGGATAACAATCATACTGAGAAGTGAACCAAGGACCTGTGATACACATAGCTGAATCATTAAATATGTCACAAAACAAGCTATTTATAAAAACAAATTATAGTTATTTTCTGCTTGAGAAATTGTTATATTTTTTTGAAAATAGCATAAGTTATGAAAGGTAAAGCAGAAGCAGATTTTTACTGCAATCAGTATCATTTTACTGATCCATATGATGTTTCATATCTGATCTATATTGTAAATTTTAAAATTTCTAGAGAGATTTTAATACTTTTAAAAATTAGATTTTAACATGAAACTAAAATAAGAAAAATTCATTAGGAAAGATAACTTAGCTGAAAAGAAGAATTAAAATGTATATATTTATACATATATAAATATAATAGTTTCCAAAGAACTGGCAATAAGTTTTGACAAAATTAACTCTTTCTCTTTGTCAAAGAACTAATAATGGTTTAAGATAACCCTTTAGTTAATTAAAAGGTAAAAAATGAATTTGAAATTGAGGAATGCACAAAAAAAAAAATAAGGACATAAAATTAAATTCATCAATATTTTTTAATAACATTGCAGATTTTAAAATCAAGAAATTTAATGTTTTCAGTTGGAAAATTTATTGATTTCTTTTGTCCAAAATCTGATTTGAATTTGATCCATTAAAGTGGAATTATTTAGCACATAACTGATATGACCAAAAGTTATAATACATTCTACAAAATGTTTACCAGCAAGCAAATTAAAATTTTGAAAATTGACTACTTGAGACAACAAATTTTTGCATTATTTCTTGTTATATAGAATCCAAAAACTTAATAAATATTTCACCAAATTCATTTGGTGAATATCTGAACTTTACAGAAGGAACAAATGAAAAATTGTTGCATATAAACAAAAAGTCTAAAACATATCAACAAAATGAAACAATTTTTTGCTGAAAAAAATAAGGATTTACCTGAAAGTTGTTTTAAATAAGGGGAAATTGACTTTTTCACTTTTCCAACAAGAGCCCCATGAGCAATATGGGCAGCCTCCCTGACTCTGTGCTCTACGTCTGTGCACAACAAACAATATAGTCTTGGCCAAAACGGAAGGATGGCTTTTAAAGTATCACATTCAGAATTTTTACATAAATCCGTAAATTCTTGAAGAGCTTTCAATCTTGTAATGGAATCCTTTTTGTTCATTTTTTTTAAAACAATTTGAAAATTTATATCGATATTAGAGTATGAATCATTGAAAGATCCAAAAAAAGAATCCTTAGCGGTTGAAAAATCAAAAAAAATTGGTATATTGTTTCCCAATAATTCGGCACAGTGGCTGCTGCTAGATGGCTGAAAAAGTTATACAAAACGCAGATCTTCAGATGTGAACCAAAACGATTCTTTTCCGTCCTAATCGTTGCCGATTTTAGTATAGCTTTTATTATAGAAACATGTCAAATTGAAATAAAATTACGTCTTACCCGAGCGTTATCTTTTGCGCGTTCAGCTTTCTTGCTTTTACCTCCCATTATCGAAACTCCCGATTTTAAAAAATTTGAAATAACTTAAAAAATTTTAATTCATAATTGAATAAATAATACTATGAAATGTATGTGCAGATTTGATCAACCATACAAGTTTTATTTTACATTTTGAACTTTCGCCACTTCCGTCTCGACATTGCGGCGACATTTGTCGAACTTCTGACAATAACTCGAAATGCTGAACGGGCGCATGTACGCACACGAATCGGCCTTTCGACGCGACTTGGTGGGAATGTGCCTCGGTTCGGCGTACAATTTCTGATCTTTCACGTGACGACGAGACGGGTGCTTTATCATGTTTTCCAGCAGAGACGGTGCGGAGATGCGGAAGTTAATCGTTTTTTACGTGATATGTACGAATATTTATTTCCCGCTGATTTTCCTCGTTTTATACTGGTCCGATGAAATGTATTCCGTGGGGAAATACAGTTTTAAATCTTTCCTAACGATCATAGCGTTGGCGGAAGTTGTCAAGTACATGGCCGGAACATTCTACTGGAACAATGATAACTTAAATTTAATGAAAAGAAATGAAGATCTACCTCACTTGTTTATAAAAAACATTTTTAGTAAACCACGAATAAAGGAGGGGTGCAAAAACATTTTTACGGTTTGCTCCATGATAATTGTTTTTTATATATTCACAGTATTGTATGGAGCAGAAATTCTTGATAAACATGAAGAAACTCTCATGTTCAGTGCATTACTCTCCACACTAGCAGTACTTCCATGTTGTGTTAATTTAGGTTCCTCCTCCATACTTTCCGTCCTATTAGGGTGTAAGGCTAAAGACAGATTGGAAAGTTTGATGTATCAGAACTTTTATTTAACATTGTTTGGTGCTTGGTTGGGAGCTTTTGTTATTCCTTTGGATTGGGATAGACCTTGGCAGCAGTGGCCAATCTCCTGTTCCTATGGTGCCATGCTTGGATTCATTGCCTCACATGTTTTAATGGCATTTCAGGTTAGGAGCACCATTAAAAAGAAAAAATAAAATATAATATGCTTGCACTTCAACAATCCTATCATTTATAAAATTGAAAAGTTACTATATAAGTCTAGGGAAAATCAGATTAATAAGCAAGAACTGTCCAGATGTTTTGAGAACTTTTACAGTTTTTTTTTTTTTTTTGTGAAAAGTTATAGTCAATAATAATCAGTGTAAATATTAATGCTTTTGAAACAAATTTAAATCTCACTAAAGATCTCATTATTGATCTTTGGTGAGAAAAATTATAATGTTTAATGGTTTATAATAATGTTTTATGGCAGCTAGTAAATTTAAAAAAATTAAATACCATTTTTGTTTGCTAAATCTTGATTCAAATGTGCTTTTTTTTTAATGAGACTAACCTAAGAATTATCATTTAACTTGGTAATTTGTTTGATTCAGAAAATATTTATGCTTTAATTCCAGGAACTATAAATTTTATTCTTTGATAGGGAAATTTTAAAATATATTTCCATTTTGAGAGTAAATAACACTTTTAGGTAACTGCAAAATTTTGAGACCTATTAAATTGCATGGGTGTTTCAAGCGATTAATTAAAAGGGCGCAGTTTAAGAAATTAGTTACATTTGTAGGAAAATAGAATTATAATATATATAAAATAGAATGCTTGAAATTTTTAAGGGACATTTCTGCGATATTAAAAATTTTATTTGTATGTAAATTGTTTTAAATATAATATTTGTTATCCTAAAGAATTAAGAGAGTGAATGTTTCCATAAAAGTTCTAAATGGATTTGTATGAAACAAAGATATAAGAGAAGAGTATCGCGAAGTTAAAATTATAAATACATAAAAATTAATTTCAAGGGAAAATAGAAATAATTACCAAGAACTATTCACCACCATGTTCCATTAAAAAAAATCAAATTTATCAGAGATGAATTTTATCGGAACCATTTCATGCGTTTTACGAAGTAGATAAATTATTTTTGTCATTGGTGAAGAGTATATTTGTAAGTGTATTTGGCCTTGAGAATGGACGAAAAATCTAACATCAGATTCTCCATATAAATTATAAAAGTGTTTTATTTCTTGGAGTAATTCTACAAGTGTAAAATCGACGGTTTAAAGAGAAAGCGTATATCCGGTTGAACGATAAAATCTGCTTTATCGAAATATTTTTTACTATGTATTTTGAAGGGCTAAAATTGTTTTCTTAGATGCTGATGTGACATCAGCCGGAGTCCTGAAAGACACCCAAACGTTATTTTTACAGTTTCCTTTCAAATTTGAGCAAAATAATTTTTGTAGAGTGGCTTTTTGAACAATATCGAATCCAACTTTTCCGCCAAATGTGGAAGGTCTCCAAAGGGCCGAGGAACCCAAAGGATTGCCGACAATATCCTTCAGCGCGATGGATCCCGCCAAAAATATTACGGTGGGTGGCACCACGGATCCGAAATGCTTCTCCATGAAGACACCTGTAAGTTGCATGTCACTACTGCATTTTCGCCTCCTTTGCCCACATTCTAAAGGAGCACACACTTACCAACGGCGAATTCGACGGCATCGACGTCTCCATAGAGCATTTTCAATGCCTCCGCGATTTTTTTGTCCGCGACCATGTCCTCGAATGTGTCGTACGGCTTTAGGTCGAAGAATCTTCGATAGTCGTTAAAGGAACGAAGTCTCAATTTACGACCCTCTTCGATCAAATCCTTAATCGCGCTTTTCCCAGCCTCGCCACTATTCTGGTAAGTTATCTGCAAGGCAGAAAGACTTTTCTTCTCGAGCGCGAAAGATTCGGATTTCGGTTGAAGATGGCGACCGAAAGCAGACGAAAGTTACCTGTCCTGTGGGATTTCTGCTCATTGCATCGATAACGGCATCCAATCCGACCTCGAAGACTAATCTGTTATTCCCAAACATGAGATTGGTCAAGTTATAGAACTTTCCCTGTATTTTTATTGCGTCGGGCATCATTTGGTACAAATGAAATATGAATCTCATTTCGTATTGCATTTGACTATATTTCGGCACAGGGGTATCTTGGAAAATTTGGGGCTTGTAACCGAACTTGAGTCGGTATTGAGCCAAATGTTGAAGATATTCGCCGGCAGTTATGGTGAGCAGTTCCCCTGATAAGGAAAGAAAATTTATTCTCGGGCCCTCGCTCCGACGCTACCCTTATTTGATTTGCATTTACTCGCCTAAAACAATCCACTGCACAGTCTGATAGATGCGCTCGTCGTTCCAGTCGGGATGCTCCTTCTGAATGATGTCACACAGTCGGTTGTGCTCCCTCAGCCATACAGTAGCCAAAACGAAAGTCAGGGGCGACGCACTCAATAATTTGTGACCCATGGCCCACTTCGGATACGTATACTTGCCGTCTGAATTGGGCTGGAGAAATCGGACAGTTTTAATGGGTTAACTTCCCATTCCGAATAAATGGAAGACTCACCTCGGGATAAACCATCTTGACTCCCGGCGCATCCTCCACATAAGGAGGAAACTCTTCGCCGTTGATAATTCTGACTTTCAGTTTTCCGCCTACCATGCGCCTGAGGGCCCTTCTCGTCACCTCGTCGGAGCCATAAATGTGAGAGACGTCGTGTCCCAGAAAGTTCTTTTGGCGACATGCGAAACAGTGGCTCTCGTCGTAAAACTGATGGGAAAAATGTTGAGCAAACGCTGCCAACATGACGTTCGTCCCATAAGGGCACGGCTTGAATTGTCGGCGCCTGAACAACATCTCGAAGACCTCATCTACTTTTGGTAAGTTCTTCGGTCCTTATGAAAATAATGAGAACGCCAACCAGTAAATATTGAATATGAAAGAGACGGAAGTTTTGGCTTCGGGGCCCAGGGATTTCTCCCTGTACCTTCCTTCAGATCCACCGGTAAAATTTTCGAGGCTGACTGAAAATGAGCCGGAAACGGCCGCATTCGACGGAAATTTAGTACTCTGTACGAGAACGTTCACGCAGAAAGCGAACTTGACAAACCTTTGATTCCCAACGGAGTCGGACACTCGTCCGGAACCGGCGGAATTCCCCTGAGCGAAAGGGTCCGATTGTAATAAGCATCTAAAGTTGTATATTCACCGGCAATGTTCAAAATCTGATCCTCGAGACTGCCCGAACCGACGCCACCTGAGCAAGTAATGAGAAATCAGAAATATTCGACGCCAGACGCTTTTTGGAGGCCCGGAAGCTTTACATCGGGAATTTGACTTTTCCTTCATCCGCTCAATTTTTCCCGCTGTCCATATACTCACTGAGGTAAACGTGCCGAAGAACCGTGTGGTGAAGTACCGGGATATTGTTAACGACGGCCCAAATTAACTTTCCACTTAACGCAAATTTTTGTTTCGTGGAGAAACTGACTTTGAACAGATCAGAAATCCACTGATTTAAGGCGGCTGAAAAAATTTCGAATTACACAGAGAAAAAATATTTCATGCGGGGACACAGCAGGAAGCACGGTACCTTTCTCGCAGCTCCTTCCAAAGTAACCTTTGACGCAGTCGCATTCGTAGAGAACGTTGGAGACGGGGATACACTTGCCACGGTGCAAGCAGGGCATGCTGCAGCAGGGATTGTAGTTCTGATGCAGTATCTTCTCCCCACTCGCCCAACCATCCACAATCAGAATCCCCGGCAGGAGGCAGAGGAAAGGGTTTCCGACCACTGCAATGGCAAGTTTTTGTATTTTCTGCTTTTTACGTATCAATTTGAATGCCACGTCTGAACTTACTCGTGTCAAGGATTTTCGCTAAACGGTTAATTTTTTGGACTTTCAAATTTTACGCAAAAATGTTTTTCATCGGGGAATATTTTGATTTGAATAACACGATCTGAAGATATTAAAAAAAAAAAATTAACAGCAAAATACAAATGTAAATAAATTCAAAAAGTAAACAAACTTGGAGACCCGAGCGGCCAGGCCAAATTCCCACAGCCAACTATAAGATCCGTTGGCTCCATGGATAAGGTCAAAACCGTATGAAGACTTCTTTTGGGGACAACAAATTTTGCTGCAGATGAATTCTTTCGTTTGTCCTTAAACGCTTAACAAATCGTCCTATAGAAGATCATCCCACGTGTTTTCAAAAAGGACTGCAATTAAAGAGACCAAATACGATTTTAAACTGTATTTTAGAAAAACTTAACAGCATAATCTATTCTCCTACAATTCATTGTGTTAAGTAAATGCTCCTATAAAGTTAATATCCTCCAGTATGCGTTACGATTTCTAACGGTGTAAGAGCATATTTTGTGAAGGAAAGAGACTGTAATGCTCGTCATCAAGCCGATGTTAAGCATACTAATAACAAAAAAATTATCATAACGCACTCGTGAGAGGAAGGCGTTAACTTTATATTATATAAAACTTATCAGTTTTTTAATGTACTGAAACTTCTTTTCTGATTCATTTACAACTACATCAGTGTACAAATATAAAACGACTGCCAACAATAGAATATATATATTTTATGTTCGTCAATTAAAAATTAAAACTTCATCGACTTATCTATGGCTGATAAAAGTGCTGCGTTCTTCTTTCGTCTAAAAATAATTTTTAGTTAACATTTTTTAAAAAATAATTTCTTCTATATCTTTACAAAAAATATATATCATAAACGTGATTTATCAAAAATAGGAAAATAACCCAGGATCTGTGTTTCAATATTACCATCTGACAAAGATCCACGTGGTCACATCGATTGTTTAACGCTAATATAAAATTTACTTTGCTTCAAATAAATGAAAAAAAAAAAATACCCGTTTTTTAAATTCGATCGAAATGGTTTCATGTAACTCTTAAGCCCAAAGTTTCGGAAAATAAAAAACTGAGTTTTAAAATCCGTCACAAGTTTAAAGGTTTCAAAGATGAAAAGTTTCAGTTATTAAAATTGTCTGACAATGTTAAAACTTAAGTTGAGAATGTCAAAATTTTACAAAATAAAAGTATTCCTGTTTCATTATCTTAAAAAGGTAATTTGCAAATGATCCCCTGGTGCATCCGGGCAGATATTTTCATTCGAATACCGCTGGAAATTTGGCATTAAACTTTTGCAGTTTCACCATGGATGCCACTGCTTCTCTTTTCACAGCCGACGGCCCCGACACCCACAAATGAACCTGAAAAGAATCATCAATTACATAAAGATGAGCTCACATATTGCGTTTGCTTCAACGACTAAATGCGCATGTTACACTGACATGCGATAGAATTATTCACATGTATTTTTTGCAATCTTGTTTTAATTGAAAGTGAGAAGCGCTTTCTGGCATTAAAAAAACATTTCCCTGCTTCAAATCAAAACCTGATACCAGTTTGCCCTTCTGATTGGACAGGATGCCGAAGACGTACCTTCGAACGAATCTTGGCGGCTTGGTGGTCGACGCTGAGGATCGCCGTTTGCCCGGGCAAGGGGTTTCATTTCGCACTGAAATAACAGGAACGAGTCACAATGAGGTGGGACTCTAACAGCAGTGGAAGTCCAGAGCCGATATTTGCATTAAAATACCTCGTTCTTAACGACGTCGTGGCGCAGGGGCTGCGATGCCGGATCCGCAGAAGCCTGCGCTTGTTCATCCTTGAAGCATCTGATGAGGCACATAATTGACGCACCGATTAAGAAAATCAGTCCAGAAATGACGAACGAAATCGTGTAAGAGTGCGTTTGATCGTAAACGAAACCTAAAACAACGCTCTGCATCGTGAACCTTTCGATAAAAGATTTCGAAATTAAAGCCGGCCGCTAACGGATAACTCACCGACGATGGGAGGTCCCAGTGTCATGGGCAACGAACAGAGACCCAAGACGAAACCGATCGCCTGCGACGCACCTTCTCGACCACATATGTCGAATGCCACTGGACCCACTAAACTCACGAAGCATCCGTCGAACACTCCCATCCCCAAACTGATGGCAATCAGCAAGTAGAAGTTGTCCACGGCCACGATTAACATCGTAAGTATTCCCATGAAAACGAAGGAAATCTAAAAGATTTGCAAGATTCATATCTGACGGCGGAGACGAGGCATCGAATCTGGGAACGTCGAAGCTTACCTGCTGCAGCATTATTCTGTTAACCTTAGGGAAGTCTGCCAGTTTACCGAAAACCAACCTTCCGATGAGAGAGGTGATGGCAATGCACTGGATGAGTACCTTGCCATCGTAACCCGGGTAGTTGATGTCAACGAACTTGACCAAATGAACGTAGGTGACGAAATATCCGAATAGTGCGATGGGAAGAGCGGTCGTCCATACCAAAAACTTCTTTTTCTTCCAGATCTCCACGTTGATTATGGTACCCAGTTTAGATTTGAAAGTGTGATTGTGCTTTTTCTTGCGGGGTCGAGGAGCATTCTCGTGCACCGGCTTGAATACAAATGCGCAAACTAAAAATCAAAACAGCAAACGCGTCAGCAATATCGGGGAGGGAAAAAAGACATATTCGACGGCTGAGAGCTTTAGCTTTCTGCTTTCAAAGCAGTATTGGTTGCGGGGTTACCGAATGCAATGCAAGATCAATTTGTGCTTTTGTTCGAATGATGGCATGACATTACGAGAGACGTTAAAAAGCTTGCAAACACTTTTTTCCTCATGTTCGTTAACGTAACGATGCAGTTCGAGTCAAAAGTGTTTAATGGGTGACGTTAGGATTCTGAAGATACAAAGAGAAATTATGTGTACATTCTTGTAAAGCCAGGATTATCCAGACCTTCCTTTCTTTCCTTCTCTTGCATCGAAATAGTGACATGATCGTGAAGGTTTCGGATAAATTGCGACTGTTTGCATCGCGCTTAAGCCAAGAAACAAACAAATTAAGGACTTATTTATTTAACTCTTCTTTCGACAACCTTTTCAAAGTGAGACTCATTATCAGATAAATGCAAGCAAGTTTGTGAGTAGGTTCAAGTAACTTTCGAGTCAGTTGCCTAAGGTCCATCCTTTCTCCAGAACGCTTATTTACACATATAAATAATTGACGCTTTAGATATTTTGATATCCTTGAACTAGTTTCAGATGGAGTGACAGTTCGACCGCCACGATCGAAACCGCAAAGTTACTGATTTAAACACCATTAAAAAAGAGAAATGATTTTGAGAAATTCAGTCCCGTGGAATTTATAACTGGAGCCGATGTCTCTTCCCAAAGACTTGATGTCGGTCCACGTAATTTCCCTTGCTTGGCAAAACGATTCGGCTTGCAGGAAAAATCCCAGCGTTGCACCTCGAACCCGTAAAATCTGACAGATCCGATGAAAACATTAATTATGTCATGGCATCTTGTTTGAATGGACAAATTACAAATCGTAGTCTCACCCATTAGTAATGACATGAGCATTGCAAGTCCCCTAAAGCATCCAGAGAGGCCGAAGTTCTTAATAAGGGCATCCAGCGCATAAGGAAAAACCAAGGTGAAGACCGAACTTCCTGCGGTGACCAAGCCATTGGCCACTCCGAGATATTTCGTGAAGTAATGACCCAAAATGACCAGCGACGGTGCATACGCTAAGGAAGCGCCAACTCCCAAAATTATTCCATAGGTAAAATATAAAACTTCAACCTGAAACGGAATTTTCCGATTTATGACAGACGAATTTTCCTCAATTTTTTGCGAAAAGCTCTATGAGAGGCGAAATGACTTACCGAATACGTGAAGAAGGAAGAGGTGAGTAATCCGAGACAGGCCAGGAAACCGCCGAGAAACGTCGTCCACCTTATTCCGATCTGATCGGTCAACACTCCTGCCACGGCGCAGAAAAGAAACGTCGTTCCTATTCCGAGGGATCCCACCAACGCTGAAAAATAACCATAAAAGTATCATCAGACAAATCGGAGACAAAAAAAAGCTTTCATTGCTGCGAACCGCGGAGCACGGCGGAAGAAAAGCCAAAATCTGCTCCGCCAAATTGTGTTTATTCATTCGAGTGCGCTGTCGGAAAAGTCTGAACCCTTTCAACATGTCGGTTTAAACCAAGTCCTTGAAAACAATCAACAAAGGCGAATGTGCCTTAACAGCTTAAACGGAATCAGAGGAACAATTACCGTGACCGGAACAGGGATTGCAGATATCTAAGATTTGAGGTTAAGCAACTGCAGCGAGTGTTTGGGTCAATCGATTTTTCATCTCGAAAAACCCCCTTCGTGGGCGAGACCAATGAAACGCCTACAAACATGGCCCGCTTCGTGCTTCTGCCACGGCCCGCAGCGTCTGGCGAGAAAGGAGCATTTTTTTGCGAGCACAGGCCGTGTCCAACTCTCGGATGCCTGGAGCGACATCCGTCAATTCGCGATCGTCAACGTTTTTGTACAAGCAAGCCGCCCTCGAATGAAAGCGTGACCTTTTTTCATGCTTACTTCTGCCTCACCTAATACGATGGCGGAGCCAAACGATTCTATTATAAAACCGTAATTTGAGCCCTGAAGAAATCAGCGAATATAGTTTTTTTAATGGCCACTTCGTACACACAATATTACAAGAGAGAAGATATTTCTTTAGTCTCTCCGACATGATTAAATTTCGTATTTTCTTGCTTATTTTGCAAGCGAAGAGAATCTCCAGGTTTTGTACCGACTTCCGTTAACGGTCGACGTGTCTCTAGCGAATCGGGATTGCGGGGCCGCAGGCTTCTGGTCAGGTGGGAGGATATTGAAGGGGGTGGGGGGGCCTAAAACCCGCGAAATTGACTTTCTATTACGTCCCTTTTTAATGTCCTTATTTGGTAACAGTTATGGCCTTGAACTAAAAAAAAAAATTAAAAAGAAAATGAGGCTCGATAAGTAGTAATTAATTGTCAATTATTTGAATCAAAATTGCAGACTTTCAGTTCAAGGGCAGAGCGGAGCACGAAATTACGAGAACCTCACTACCAGGCTTCGTCTGCCCTTCCGAACCGAGCCCGCAGGGGATGACAACACCCGAGGGCGGAAATCGGGGCAGACGCCAAAATCGACGGGCGCTCCTGCTCCGTCTACCGCCGGAAATGCAACCCAAACTTCGCGTCCCCTCGTCCGACTTTTCACGCATGACGCGACCGGTCCGAAATCCCGAAAGAACCCAAAAGTTCCCATTTCTTCGAAGGTCACTTACTTACACAATGAAAACTACGAGCGACAGTTTAAATAAACATGGAATACAATGACAATGAATGAAAATCTTTTTTCATTTTTAAATGTCAACAGGTGTCAACAACCGTAAGGGCACCCGAAATACGCAAAGGAATTTCAAAGGACAGGCACAAAGCGGATTAATGAGTCTGCTTTGTCTTTCGCTTACCGGAAAGACCTCGACCGTTCCCTGAATCACGAAACGGGCCGAAAAAATGAAGTTCAAGGACCGGAAGATTCCTTCGCGTTTCGGCACAAAACCGCGCCCGGTAACGGTGATTCGCATCAAACGCGGGAGGAAATTCGCGAAAAATGAGTCGCTGGCGCTTTCCCCGCAACTCCAAGTTCAAAGCCTTCGATATCGAGAGCAACTTGGATGTTACGTTTGCGTTTTCCAACGGAGGCTTCGTTCGGAGTCCAACCACGGTTCGAATCCCTTCCGGGGGGCGCTGCGAAAAAAGGTTGTTCCGTCGCGTTTCGCAATGGAGTGGCCGAAAATTAACACGTGGTTAAAGTAACCTAAAATTATTTTGATATTCGAAGAAAGGAAAATATTCTCGCCATGACCTAGAAAAACTTTCAAATTTTATTTCGTTCCAGGTCCTCTTTCGGTTTCGAGGTCTTTCACCACGTTCGGGGCAAAAAAAGAAAAAAAACGGAACTGAAACTAAGGACCCTTAGTCTTGGCCCGTTTGCGTATCGCGGCGGCAGCGGTCACCGCTCTTTGGTTATTGTGACATCTCGGAGTGCTTTTTCGAGTCACTTTCAGCCGAGAGAATTTACATCCGATACGAAAATTCGATGGGAAAACTGAGAATAAAGGAAACCGAGCCGCGAATTTTTCCAGTTTTCGTTTCGTGTCCATCATCTAAATACCTGATCATGATTTTTAAACCTAATTTGCACAAGCTGGGTCGATCATTGTGATAATTGGACCTTGTATGCGTTCTTTAGAAAAACTGTTGTCCGCAAGCAAGTACTTCCCAAAAGCGGAATGCACGAGCAGATCACTTTAATCGACATTTCCATGTCGTTCTGTCAACGTTTCAATTGAAACATAAAGTCTGCGACAGGAAACCCTTCAGACGGAGCTACTGGAAAGAGTAATGCGCTGCCTGGCACCTAACCTAACAAGACGAGGAAGTTTCCCATAGGGGAAAGCAAGTGATTTGAAATATTGAAGCTGCGACCACTGGAACATTGATCTTGCTGAGGCGACCGAGAGATGCCAGAAAACTTCGCCTCCTGCTGAGATATCAACGACCGGTTGCAGAATGCCGAGGCCTGCCTCGTAAGGTCGCTATCTTTTCTTCTGCCCAATTTCGAAATAATTGAAACAACCCTCAAGCAAATCCTTGGTGGGAAAGCTCGTCAGCGTGCGCTGCGGTGAAGTGGGCACAAGCTCTGATGGTGGAAAGCATTCTAAGTCGCTGCAGTCATCGTCAGCGGATAAGCAAACGCCTCTGTCAGCACGTTTGGCGGAATCCGTCGCATCCTTCAATCGTTTGCTTTGCGTCGCGCAACCAGTTTCCTTTGGAGGCCTTCCAAAGACTGCACGTCCGAGCGGACTCATCGCCGATGAGCAAGGCACGACACGCGATTGATTTGCGCTCCTCCGAAGAAGCATCGATTGCAATTTTATTTTCGGCATTTGATAAAGAGATAACATTCGTAAACACTTGGGACCACATCGAAGAAGACGAATGAGTCAGAATCATGAAAAACAGTACAGTTTGTGTACACAACGACATAGATAATTTGTAAATCTCACGAGGCGAAAAAGTGGGATTGCAAGGACGAGTAAATCGGCAAAAGATGCTTAAAAGCTTACTTTTAAGCACTGTTGTTAGGCGCTAAGCCAAAACCCCTAAAACTTGCCACCGCAGACTTGCAGCAAGAGGCAACAGTGCAAAGGATGGATCATTGCCGCGAGCAATTCCCGTGTCAAAAACACTGAAGGCCCCCAAAACAGGAGGGCCTGCGGCAAACGGAAAAGTGACTCAAACTAAAACACGTCGCCCATCTGGGTCAGTATCGGTTTATAAATTTCGCAACATTGTTTTCAAACATCCATGACGACGACAATGGCAGCGTCGATTTCGACCAACAAAAACAACAAATCGGCGGGTAAACAAACAAAATGTGCAACCGCAAACACAAAAAGGAAAATATCGTTGCTAAGGAGATCGGGGACGGCCGATGAAACAGAGCGGATAATTTCCTGTTATCAATGCATTAATTCATGCAAATGTACAATTTTTAAAAAAAAAATGCCGTGATTGAATGGAGGACTTGGCGGCTACGTGGCTGCCAATAAGGAACGATGGCAAACGATTGGCACGGGACTGCACGTCGCCAGCGATCCATAAAAAAAAAAAAAAAAAAAAAAAAAAAAAAAAAAAAAAAAAAAAAATTTTGCTATGGTGCAAGTGTCTCCCGACTTACACTCAATGACAGCAAGTGCAGCAGAATTGCGGTACAAATGCGAACGAAATCCCCGACAGGATTCGCTGATCGTGGATGGATCACCTGAATCCAGCTTCTTTGTCGACCCCTGTGATTTTCAGTCATAATTTTTTGCAAAAATCACATTCACTGCACTTCATTCTAAATTCAGCTTTAACTTATTTATGGTTTTGAAAGTGGTGACACAATTCTGACCCCTTGGTCAGTGCCTTCACCCATGCTCCTGAGACAAAATATCCTTGTCCATAATTTGGTGCAGCTGTAAAAGAGAAGAAAAACTTGTGCCACTTCTGCCTTTCAATGGCAGAAGCAAAAATAAGGCTTCACTTTTCATCACATTAACAATGGGTGAATTTTTTAACTTTCAGTCATTTGCAGTTTTGAAAAGCACCAGATTCATCTCTTAAATTTTTGTGTACTTCAATACGGTACACATAAGCAGGCAATGCAATCATGTATCTTTTTTTTTGTGTTGAAAAATTAATAACCATAACCGATTCAAATGCATTAAAACATAACCTTAGAAAAACTCAACTGCTTCAAGTGTTTGTGTCAAAGTTGTCATCTGACAGTGGATTACTTCACCTGACTCTCATATCAAGATCATTTTTAGAAACTCAAAAGTTGGATAAATTAATTTGAATACATATGAATTTGATTACATGAATAATTTCATTGTTTGAGCAGGCAGATGGTTCATACATGAAACACCCAACCAAAATGTTTCTTTGTTGAAATGATTTGAATCTGAATAACAATAAATGACTCATATAATCACCCCAAAATGAAAATATATTCAAAACACTGAATCACAAAGCCTTTTAAAATCTGTGTTCAGGATAAAAGGATTTTGTATTTATTAAAATCATTTTGTGCTTCCTTATTCAGAAATGAACCACCTCATGTCATTTGTTATAATTATTTTGAACACATGAATTAAGTTTATACTCAGGGATGTATAGGGACGCATCCATTGTGAAATGAAATTGTAAGCGTTTTCTGGTACCAGCATGCATCGTTGTGAAATAACTTCGAATTTGATAAAAAAAACATGTTGAGGCAAAAAGCAAACATTTAAATTCTTTAAAGATTGCAGCGTTTCCCGTTCAAAAAATTCAAAAAAAAAAAAAAAAAGATTGTAAACGACGCTATCAACTACCAAATTTATTTTGGCAAGATCGACGCATTGGAGCTGAATATCAAATTTACAAAATGTCCATGGTCGAGAGAGCAAAAAAAAAAAAAAAAAAATTTGGGTCGAATAACAGATTTGAGCGTCACGATGAAAACACTTACTCTTTATCTCTATTTAAAAAGATAAAAAAAAAAAACTTCAATTCTGTCTGTTATCCAAACAAAAATAAGAAACGTGGATTGGTCACATTTTAAAGTCGAAAGTTAAACTTAAGATTAACAAAGTCACCGAAATAAATCTGCGACAACTTACACCGACAAACACCCGAGCTTCATAATTGATTAAAGATCAAAGGACTGCGACCGTCTCGTTTCCAAAGCTTCGTTACCGTAATTAAATAACCGAGCATCGAAATCAAAAGCCGACGCCTGCCAAACACGGAAGCAAAAACCGTGCCACAAGATAAAGCCGCGAGGGCAGAGCGAGCCATGCGCGGGTGCGGATTCGCACGTGCAAAAAGCGCAATTTTCGTCCACATTCCCCCCGGGGGTGCCGCTTCGCGGAGTCGTGGCACGGCGCGTCGCAAAAAGGGAAAAGAATTTTTCGACATTTCCTTACATGCTTTGGCCGAGGCCTGCTCCACTCCGTTCGACTCCAGACTCCTCTGCAGATCGTTGTAAATGACGCTCACCGAATTGATGAGTCCGAAGACGAGACCGTTGCACGTGAAGCTCGCGACGAGCACGAACCAGCGCCAGATGCCCCCTTCCGGCGGTCCCGATCGCGTCGACTCGACGTTTCTGCTTTCCGGCGACCTCACGGATATCTCGTTTTTCTCCGCGATTTTTTCCGTATCGCGGTTGCAATCCATCCTATGTACTGAATGACATTCTAGCGTCGCTCCACTGTCGCGGAGAAACAATAAGCAAGAACTGGCTCCCAAGCGAAGGATAAACCGGTCTCTACATCTTCGTGTTTTCCTCGTCGCGCTGCCTCTTCGAATATAGGCCGCAGTGTTGCCATTTCGCCCTCAATTTCCTCCATTTTCTCTTTCGCTCGAAATCACTTCGCTTTCGAAACGAGAACCCGTCGACGAAGGAAACGCTCCCGCGACTCGGTCCCGCCGGGACGAGCTCTCGCCCGACTGCGGCGCGGGAGTCGCGGCTCCAGCCTCGCTCCCCGAGTGACGGTGACCAACGGCTTCGCTCGCCGGCGACGGCATCGGAGAAATTGCTTTTCGGCAAGCGAAACGCGTCGAATTTCGCTCCGTCGAAGAAGCTTGGGCGGCAGTGCCTGCTCCGTGGCGACAAAATTTTCGCCGATTCGACGGCAACCTCAACTTCCGGCGCGTCGGAGACGGTACGGTGGCTGCCGGTCTTCCGTCGGATTCCGCGGTTGCCAGAAGTTCCGTCGTCGACGAGCGTCATCGTCAAGCACGGGAACCCGGATCGTCCGACGAGTGTCGTCGTCAAGCACGCGCGGTCGAGCACTCCCAAACGATAATCGGATACCGATCCTCTTCCGCGTGAGGTCAGGACACCCACGTCGGTCATCATTTCGAAGGAATTCGAGAAGCGAAACCCGGGCGATTCTTCGCTCTTTCTCGGCTCATGGAAATGGCGGCACACCATCGACTGACGCTTCCGCGTCGCCTTCGTTCGAGCGACCGAGAGCCTCTCTTCGCCCGGGCGGGCTCCGGCGAAGGCGAGGAAACTTCCGGTTTAAAATATTTTTTTTTATGTACCTGTTGTTGTTTGCGCGAAGTCGCCTGGCGAGAGAATTTTCCGCCTCGTTATTTTGATTGCTTTTTATCAAGGACACGACCGGTGACAAAATCCCACGTTTTTAGAAAACAAAAAAATTAGATGTCTTATAGGGCCGTTAAATCCGAATTCGAAAATGATCCCGGAGGCTGTGCTCACGCATCGAGAAGGCCTTTAACTAAGGATTCGAACGGCTGAGATTCCGCAATTTAAGATAAGGACTCGGAGCCAAAGTTAAGAGCGGGAACGCCCGTTGAAACGTGGTCCCAGGCCTAAAGCGGGATAAAGTTGCAGGTCCGGTTTGCGAGGTGTCGCATAAATCTCGAGCGCCGCGTGTGGTTCGCATTCCCTGGAAGACACGTTTCGTCCCATGATTCCCGCGAAAATCCCGAGGAACGTCGAAAATCGAGAGGCTTCGTGGCGGCTGTCCGCGACAATTTGATTCGGAAATTTCCTTAATTATCTGCCGTTGAGACGATCGCTCGGCTTTTCTTGTGCTTCCTTCGACGTGGTCTTTGGTTTGCGCGTCGGAAGATCCCAATTTTATTTTTGGTTTCCCGTCCCGAGCCGAGCGACGCGAGGGAGTTTCGGTGGTGAAGGTTCGCCTCCGATCGAAGTTACCACTGAATGGCAACTCGCTTTCGGAATCGCGCTTTTTGACGTTTCAAAGTGCGAAAAAATTCATGAAGTACTTTTTTTATTTTTTATTTCACTGCGACATAATTGTCAATGAAGGAAACATTGTCTCAATGGTTTTGGACGCTTCGGGATTCATTCCCAGGGTGTGTCTTCTCAAGACAGGATTGACACTAAAAACATTAATGAAAAATTTATTGTAGAAATAAAATTATCAGCGACGTCGAATGTCCATCCCTTTTCGGATCTTTTTCTTCACCTGTTCTTAAATCTTCCCGGGACTTCTGGCAAGAAACCTCGATTAATTGGTAGCGCACAGCGCCATCCAACCGCCAATCGAAAGCTTCTTCCTCATGCACCAGACGGACCGGAATATCCTAGAAAGATGCAACTTACCACAATTGTATTTCTGCAAATCGACACAAAGCTCTTTTGCAATTTTCTTTGCAATTCCCGAAGATTAAAATGGCGAGAGTAATGCAAAAAATTAAAATGAACTTTAATCCAACTCATTTTTGGAAACGCATTTCTATGATTTAAGTGCAAAATAAGCATTTATTTAAAATTTTCAAATGTTACCTTCGACAGCGCATCCATCACTGCTTTTTATGGAATGAAATTGCTATTTCTTTTATTGACTTCATCTCTTCCTCCAAGATTTTCTCCGCTTTAGCTTTTTCTTTCGGATCCGAACACGTCAAAAACTGTAAGACAAGATCTGAAAAGAAAAAAAAATTCATGCTAATATCAGAGGATTCGTCTTTTTACTTCCAGCTAGCATTTAACGCTTTGTGCTGGAGTAAAATTTGCAGATGCGTCTTCTGGCTTGGAGAGAGCCATTCCTAGCGGGAATTGCTGTAATCAAAGGCTCTGCACCGTTCGCTTTTAAAGTATCCGTCGTTTTCTTACCGTAATAAAGCTGCAAAGTGTTGTACGTGTTGCTGGCTATGATCGGCTGGAGAAAGGACAGAATGACAGAAATAAATTTGCCCGAAGCATGCAGCATCGTCTGCGTGACGGACTGGAACACCAGCAGAGTCGCCAGATGCAGGACCAGTGCGGGATCCGTGGACACGTTCAGCTGTTCAATTAATTGCTGCCTGTGATTGAGCAGTTCGGGCCTGTAAGAAAGGTTGCGCGAACCGATTTTGCATCAATGGCGATCGATAAATATCATTTACGGTAATAAAAAATGCAGGAGGAGAGCGAACATTTGATCTTACCGTTCCCTTTTTTTGTCGAGCTTTTTCAGTATAATATCACAAATTCCGGGTCCGACTGCTGCATCGATCACATTCAAAAAATCGTCCACCGAGGAGCTAGTTAGACTTTTATTCAGCTGCGACAAAGTTTCCTTAGTTTCGTTTTGGAGACTATTTATTATTTGAAGCCTTAATTCTGCAGTCATTTCCTTACCCTCCAGCTTCATATTGTCTTGAGCTACGTAAGAGAATATCTCATTGGCAATATCGGTACAGGTACTTTTTAATAAATACTTTGCGAACTGCTGTTGCACATCCTTCGATGGAAATTGCTTGTAGCCCTTGTCGAAAAGTTTTACTTTTAAGACCAGATCGTTTAGCTTTTCTTGCATTTCGTTATGTTTCTTTCTTCTTTCTTGGTGTTGAGAGGACACGGAAGCTTCGTAACATGTTTTGGCCATTTCTAACGCATTTTTATTCAGAATAGGATGTAAATATTCCGCCAAAGCTTCTATCAATTGCTCTGAACCCTCCTCCTCCAGCGATTCCGTATTATTCAGAACCTCGAGAATATCGCTTACTTTTATTATTTCCAGTTTCTGATTTGATTTTGCTCCTTTTCCAGACGTCGCAGCGGAATCCTCGTCGCTTTCATTGTGGGCGTTTTTCATGTATTTTCTCTTTGTAGACTTCGTTTTAGTTTCCCTGCCTAAAACTCCACCCCCAATCTTTCCTTCGGCAGCTTTCCGTCTTCTTTCCTCTTTTCGGTCCATTTTCGTCTCGTACCTCTCTTCGTCACCTCTTCCGTGCACTGCTTTCTGCGCATTCATTACGATTTTACAGTAGTCACCGGAAGCAATGCATTCTTTGGCTTTTGATTCAACAATGGAATTAAAAGAATTAGTTAAATCGCGCAAATACAAATCTGTGACCACAACCGTTGAAAGGAAAACTTGGAAATTTCGCGATGATTTCTTTTTTTTAATCACATTATTCAATATGACTTCTGCGTCTTTTTCTTCGAACACAGTCGGCAATAAAGCCATTATATCCGTAAAAGTTCCCGTGGCCACTGCTTCATCGATTGCCGCATCTACCTGGTCGAAAATAATAGACCCCACTGCACACGAAGCAAGAATAATAATGTTCATGTTTCCAAAATGCCGTTTGACGAAGGAGACCGGGTCAGGTACACCAAGGCGATTCAGAGCGCTGAATTCTAAATAACCGTTCTGTGCGAAAAATTTCTCTGCCCATTCTATCTGCGATTTCAAGTATATAGAAGGAATATAGGTGCTGTTCATTCCTTGGTTCCCTACTATCGTGCCGAGCTTGTTTTTGAACTCTTCCAAAACAGCTGCAATCAGAAAATTTCATGATTAACAAATGCAGATTTTATCAATATAATAATTTTATGACTATTTTTTAAATTATAATTGCTTTTGCAAACATTACAGATCAAAATAATTTTGGGACATTAAACAGGATAACTGGCCACACAAACTGAACCGTAAAAGCTTAAAAACTTGACTTGACGAAAGTTTTACTGGCGTTCGCCCAACCCTCTACCAATTTTTCTAAAATATAAAATGCACTAAGTGATGAAGGGTTGTATTTACTTTGAAGTAAAATTTCTAAATAGTATTGATAATGTTAAATCGATTGCAGAAAAGTTTTTATTCGCTTATTAAATTTGAAAAACAATTGAGGCTTTAATCTGAACTTGATTATTTGGCAGATACTTACACAGGAAAATTCTCTCTTGAACTCCGCACAAGTTGAGCAACGTAGAAACCGGCACTGGTTTCGTTAAAGCCAAAAGAGCACCTCTTACGATGCATTTATTACGTTCAATGAATTCTTCTGTGAAGAATATCTGGTGATCTTGTTTGTCCTGTTTCGCTTTTATTGTTCTCCCAAGTTCTTTTTCCACAATGGATCTTAAGAAACTGGTTGGTAAATCATACAGACCAGTCAGGTCGGAAAGTTTTATCTCACCCTGCTGTTGCAACTTGTCGTTTATTTCCCTGCAAAGTGAATTGATGTAGCTCTGATCGATTAACTCTCCATTGATAAGAGTTATAGAGGATGAATGAGCTTCTATTTCAGTGGCCTTGGACATGATTATGCTAAGATCCACGGATAAAATTTTTGCTAATTGTACCAGGTTAATTCGACCGTTGTGGACAAAAAGTTCATCCTTTATCTCCTTGACAAGATGAACTGGTGTAATATATTCTTTTCCATCAGTAGTAAATATCACCTCAATTTCATTCCTTTCTATTAATTTATTTATGATCTCAATGCAGTTTCTCTCTGACAGCCTGTAACAAAAAAATATCTCTATATTTCTCCTTCAAATACTAATAACTTCCTTTAAAGCAATTCATTCAAAATACAAAAAATCAATATAATTAATATTTTCTTTCAATCTATTATATTCTTTTATCTATTATATTTCTTATATCTATTTATATTATATCTTTATATCTATTATATTATATCTATTTCTTTATATCTATTATATTTCATTAGTTATGAAAACTCAAATATATTTTGTTTATTTTAAACATGTGATTTCTATAAGTAATTTAATAGTTTCATAAAAGTTTATAATTTTAAAATTACAAAAAATTAATTTGTACAAAGATAACCCCATAAACTTTTGAATAATCCAAAAATGAAATTTATTCATAATATAATAAACTATAAAGTTATGTTTGGGTAACTTATATTTAAGTTTAGAATTTAAATAAGATGGTTTATGCCAAATGCAAAAATTAGCAATTATTTTGGAAGAGCAAAAATAAAGCACTTGTCTAACATTAAAAGATGTCATAAATCTCTTTTCAAATAAAAAAAGAAAACAAGATGTTTCATGATATATTAGTTGTATTCATAAAAAGGTTTAACATTTTTAATAATGATAAACATATTAATGAAAATATTATTTGATCATAATAACAATAATAATAATCTAATTTAGTATCACTTCTTTATCTAATTAATGGTTTTTTTCTTTTTGAAATATAAATTAAATTCAAAAATTCTTCACCATTTCAGATGAATGGTGCAAAAAATTTTTCAGATCTTTTTCCTCACTGTTAAAACCTATAATAAAACTTAAAATTTTTATTTTAAATTTTAAAACCAAATGGAAAAAATCTTCAAATTATGAGTCAGTATTTTGGGCTCCTTGGCGATTGAGTTGAAGATTAAGACTAGGATTACAAATACAAAAATATTAAATGATAATTTTAAAAAAAATTTTAGTGTGATAGGCATAAATAACAGAAGAACTATTAAAACTAGTGGACCTGAGTTTTAATGAAATGCAAATCACTGTATTAACCAAGGCATCTAAATAAGTAAATGTAAGCATATTGCACACGATGTTATGCATCAGTCTAATTTCCAACTCATCCATTTGAAAATAAACTATGAAATAAAATTACTAACCTTTGAACACTCGAACTTAGCTGTGCTCTCTGAAAATCAGCAGCTAATCTTTTAACTTCTTCCCAGTCGTTGGCAGACATGATAAATAAAATATTTAATTAAAAAAATAACAAGAAAAATGTTTTGTATATAAAGTATGTTATAATGAATAACAATTAGTCTACGTTAACCATCGCTTGTTGGCAAGAATTTCCGTTTTCTAAATACACGACAATTTTTTTTTCTCACCGCTTAGTTTTTCAAGTATTAATCTGATAGCAAATGTTAGCATAAATTATAATTCGTGTTGCCCTTGTTACTATTTTCCTAGAAGTTAGTGATTAAAGGAAAAATAACTTTCAAATCGAACATTGCATTGGACGACTTGTTGCCTTTAATCTTCTGCTTTTCAGTCTTCTATGTCTCGTGGAAACTTGTTTCGATTCATATACAGTAAAATATATCCCACGGCGTCTGAAGTTATGGCTTCTGCTGAAGTTGTTCACAGATTAGAATCTCGAGCTCTTGAAGCCGAAGAGACCATTGAACAGCTGCAAACACAGGTAACAAATTAAGCATGAACACAGATCTTGTGGAAAAATATTAATCCAACACACGTTAAAAATTGAATTTTGGAATCTGTTTTACATTAACCCAGCAGCAATTTTTTAAAGCTATTTTGCTTTGATGGGAATAAAATAAGTACCTCTGTCAAACTTATATTTTACATTTTAAATAATAATAAATGGTCTCATTATTTTGTTTCAGTAAAATTAAACGTAATTGTTAACAATTTTTTAGGTTAAGATTTTAATGCAGCTGCTTTTAAATCCTTAAAGATTTAAGGGAGATCTCTTATTGAGACTTCTCTATAGATTAGAAATAATCTGAGAAGAAAGAACATCTTCATAGAGAGATTCTATTAATTATAAGATTCTTAATATTATTATATAATATTATATAATATACTTAATATTATATATATTAATAATTATAAATAACTATAAAATTCTTCTCTCTCAGAGAGTTCTCCTTTATTTCAAGGAGAGATCCTCCTAAGGGGGCTATCTCCATAAAGAGAAATCATATTATTATGATTATTTCTTAGATAGTCTATATTATTAGATTAGAAGTCTAGCTTCTGATAGAAGCATATTATTTAAAATTCATGCAACTTTATTTTCTCTCAACATTTCTGTAAGTTAAGTTTGCTTAAACTTTGAAGATAAAATGTCAGGCATGTTCTTTACCTTGGTTTTGAATTGCTGTGAATATTTTTTAGGTTGCAGAATTACAAAAATTAGCTGAGTCATGTAAAATTAATGTTCCAACTATAAATTCAAAACAATATGAGGAAATAAGATTGGAAAATGAAAAATTAAGAAAGGAAATTGAAGAATGGAAAAAAAGATTGATTGAAGCAGAAAAGAAATTAAATATCATACAAATAGATATTACAAAGTCAAAAGCTGAAGAATCAGAAATACCAAAGGTGAAAGAATTAAAGACAGAACTGTTAGAAATAATGAAGAAAGAAGAGGGCAAAAAAAAGAAGGAAAAAGTCAAAGTGACAAAAGAAATAAAGGAAGGAAATGAAAATGTAGAAACTGCAGCAGCAGTTGGAGATTTGCCTGTTGATGTTGGCAGATTAGATTTAAGAATTGGAAAAATAATTTCAGTAAAAAAACATCCAGATGCAAATTCATTATATGTTGAAGAGGTTGATGTGGGTGAGAAGAAGCCAAGGACTGTTGTCAGTGGTCTTGTGAAATTTGTGCCTATTGAAGAATTGGAAAATAGAATGGTTGTACTATTATGCAACTTGAAACCTGCCAAAATGAGGGGAGTTACTTCAGAAGCTATGGTTTTATGTGCAAGTACACCTGATAGAGTTGAGGTCTTAATACCCCCTAAGGATGCAGTACCAGGAGACAAAGTTTTTGTGGAAGGCTATTCTCAACAACCAGATGCAATTTTAAATCCAAAAAAGAAGATATTTGAAACAGTAGCACCAGATTTGAAAACTGACAATAATAAAATTGCAACCTATAAGGGTGTGGCATTTTCTGTTCCAGGAAAAGGAGTTGTGACAACAGCAACTTTAACTAATGTTAATATCAAATAGTTTCAACTTCAATTTTTTTTTCATTAATAATAACTTTGATATTGCAGTGTGTCACAGTTTTTATGTCAAAATTTGCAACAATATTGAATTTTTAGTACCATGTGTTGCAACATAAAATTTAAAAATAATTTTAGATAGGACAAAACATTTATTTTTAATACTGAGAAAGTACTAACATTAAATTACAGCAAATTATATATACTTTGACTTTTATAAATGTTGAACCATTAGGATCACAGTTCCACTTAAATTTTTGTTTATGTTTTAGCCTGAATTCTTCACATACAAAACTATTTTGAATAAATTAATTCCAGCAATCAGTCTGAAAAGAAACGTTTTAAGTTCATACTGTGTTTCTGCTTTTTTTACGTCGGTATAATAGGTTTGTGATTTTCAGTTCATGTCATTAAAAAGAGTTATATACTTATTTTATATTGATCCTTCAAATAACCCAATCTGCTTTGGGTTATACATGATATAGTTTCTTTTTCAAAAATTGAAAATCGATTTATTTTTTAATTGCAGATTTTTTTTTATTTTCAAAATAAAGATGTTTCATTTTATATTAATATCAATAAAGATCCTCATCATACATTAAAAGTAGTCCTTCACTTTTCTTTTTTTTTTAATCGAAAATAGTCGAAAAATGGTTGTTTTCTCATTTTAAGAATAGATGAAAAAATTCCCTCTGGTTTCACTTTTTCAGTTTTGTTATCGATTGGTGTTAAAAAAGCAAATGTAAAAAATCTTCATTCCGGGAAATAAATTTAAGGCCGGCATTAAGACCGTTGCTGTTTTTACGAGTGAATTAGTGTGAACAATTTTAAAATTTTCGCATTTACCTTTCATATCATCGAGCAACCGCCGGAAATCGATACAATTTTAAGTTAGGTTAAGGCCAACGATCGTGATTGGGTTCGAATGTGGTTCGCCGTGGAAGACACTCTTCCCATCCTTTTATTCCGCGTCCGCCCTCCAATAATTCATTTGAATTAAAAGCAGAGGGATTTCAGAAGCCAGAATCGAGAAAAAAAAAAATTTAGATCGAACTGCGAGAGACGATAAATTTGCAAATGTTTCTCCCTGGCGGTCGGAAAGCGAACCAAACGACGCGGAAAAGAGAAACAAGGCGTGGGAGCGACAGCGATAGCCGCGCACACGACGGAAACGGCGATCGAAAACATTTAGGTTGGCACCGCGGGGAATTCGGGGGAAAAAAAAAAAAAGGAGTTTGGAGTTATTTGGACGGCCCTGCAGCTGCAATGCTGCCCCCTGAATAACTGAACTCCGAACGACGCATGCACTCGCGACGACTTGATTTCGAGGTGTCGCGTTACAAGTACGCGGCCCGAGTGTTTTCGGTGTTTGTTTCAGTTGTTCCTCTGCGTTGCCTGGTGTTTGGATGCTTTTCCGACCGCGTATGCATCGGCAAACAGCATTGCAATTCGCCTTTTCCGCTGTAGAGTCGCCGATCGCCGTCCGGGAGGCTTTCGCGCGCGTTTTCCCTCGTTAAAAATGCTTGTGAACAGTGTTTCTCCTCTTTAATTGGACAGTTATTTGTAAAATGTCCGGTGCGTGCGAGAGAATCGAACGATGAATTGAGGGAAGCCGCGCTTGCATTGTTTGTCCGCCAGCGTGTGATGGGTACCAAACCGGTAACTGGCCAGCAGTTGAAATCTGTGTCTAACCGATTGGTAAGATTTGGCCGCCTCGAGGTGAAAAAAGAGTTCAGAATTAAAAAAGAGGCCTCCGACGATGACATGAAGGTGAGGATTAATATTTTTTTCCTTTCCGTTTCCCTCAACCTGACAAGTCGCAATCTTTGCTTTGCCGTTCGCAATGACCCGGCGTTCGCAACCGGATAAATCGGTTTGCTCGTCTCGAATCATCCGCCGACTTCCGGAACCGCTTTCGGTTCCTTTCTCGCTCCTTCTTTCCTCGCCGCGACGGCGGTCCGAATGCGTTCGGATTGCCGGAGACCCGCGGGAGAAGCGAGGATTCGGGACGTCGGAGCGAGGCGTTCCTCGGGAAGCGCCAGCAAGGGTGCTCGGAGATGACAGATCCGGGATACGCTCCTGAGTTTTTCATCACGACTTTCGTGCACGTTGAACAGATTCGAATAGGGACATAAAACTTAAAATGGATGGGCCAACTGGACCAACTGAGAAGCTGCGTGTAACCCGATATGCGGAATCGTTTGGTAGAACTCGGATCCTCGTGTAAATTATTATCAGTTTTGAAATTCGATACCGCTCCGCGAAAAATTTAAATTTTTTCGTTTGTCGCCACTCCGCGAAAACGACACGCATCCGAGCGGAGCGCTCGAAAAACCCACCGTCGAATTGGCACGTCCGATTTTCTCGCCGTTCCAGACCGGAAACGCGAATCCTGCTGACCGCCTTCTTCGGCCCGGAGAAATTTCGGCGAAGTGGGAATTTTCCTCCGGAGGCTTCCCGTCCGGAGCTTCCGGTCCGCTGCAGATCGAGTTGGTTTAATTTGGGAGTTCGCTCCGAACAACGGTCCGCTTACTCACCGGTAATTCGGGGTTTAATTTTAGCGTGACTTCTCGTCGGCTCGCCCCGGGCGGGCACGCTGCGGAGCGCTGTCGGGGAAGTGGGGCGTCGCCTCGGGTCGGGCAGAATCGGCCGACAAGTGGTCCGTTTGGTGCATCCCCGCTTCCGGCGAGGAAAATTCTGCATCGTTTCTGCATCGCATTTTTGCGCGGATCGTAAATAAAGCCGAGAAGTCTCGTAAAAACGAGTGATTCACGAGCGAGGTTCGCCGTGCCAAATCTCACGTATTTGTTCCTGTGTCATGTTCATGCCAAAGATTTTTATTTTTACTTGCCGAGATTTCGCCGGGAGAAGGGAGCGACGCCGTCGAAGAGTCCCCTTTTCGCGGTTAAAGCCGTCCCGCGGGAACTCTCCGCGACGAGGAGGAAGTGGCCGAAACCGAAGGGATTTCCGGTGCGGGGCTCCACGGCGCAAGGGAGCCTCTCGACCTTGTAATTTATGCTCTTCGATTTGAGGATTAAAATTTGGGAACTCGACGGAAACGGAATCTGAGAAGTAATTTTCTTATTTTTGGGGAGCTCGCTTTCATAACTCTATTTTGGGGGAATCGGGTTTCCAAAAGGGTATCCCGCTCCCGTAAAGAATTTAATGCGAAGCATCGGTAAAAGATAGCGATGCGGCAGAGAGCGAGGCAGGGAGAGCAGGGATTATTGTGGCTCGAATTTCCGAGATGGAAGCGAATGGGCTTCCCGTTTGATTTTGATAGCTCTTATTCCGGGGGGGAAGGGAGAAGGAAACGGCGGGAACCGGAAGAAGTCCCGCCTAAACTCCGAACTTCCGATGGGAAAGGCGAACGGCGCTTCCGACGCGAGCGAGGAGGAAGAAGAAGAGCGAATTTGCGCCCTCGCCGAGCGGAGCCGCCGAGATGCTGCGGGATTTCGTCCGAACCTTACTCTTGGCGGGAAACGGAAGTCGAACGTCGGAGGCCGTAAAACCCGAGAAAATTATAAACGATACAACTTTTTTTTTCCTATTCTCATGAGATAACGTCTTCATGTGACTACCGAGTGCTCAGGTTGCTGTTCAGATCTAATGTCTCATTATCATGAAAATAGATGCTTTAGAAAAGGGTTGTTCAGCTGGTAATAAGACTCCGGGTAACTTGATCGCAATTAGACAGGATACTTGATATTTTTACATTTCTTTAGAAAAATTAATATTTGATTTTCTATTGAACAATGACGGTAATGGATGTAATCGATCCTTTTGTTTCCTAAAGAGTAAAATTGTAGTTTTAACTTTAATTTTAAATTTAAATCCATTCAATCCGTTTTCTCAAAGGAGTATATTTCGTTACGTTACGGATTTTCGGTGCGCCGCGGAGGAAAAAGAGCGCGATTCTTGGGCCCCTTCCGAATGAGAAAACCCCCGGGTGGCGCCTTTTTTTTTTTTTTTTTTCGTCTTTGTTTCGACGCCTGAAAAGGATTGCATGGACGCCCGGCGGCATGGAGGAAACTTGGGAAATTTTTTCTGGGGGGGGGGGGGGGGGGGGGGGGGGGGGGGGGGGGGGGGGGGGGGGGGGGGGGGGGGGGGGGGGGGGGG
>JAOWBB010000005.1:0-85058 GCA_028565995.1 Ricinus marginatus
TATTAAAATTTATGTATATATATATATATATATATTTAATTTAAACTCTCAATTGTACTAAATATGTATTGGTCTATGAATTTAAAAGCCTTGCTTTTTCATTATTCTTACCTGATAAATAAGAAAAAATCTGAATGAAATATAGAACACCTTAAAAACTAAATAAAGAAATAAATCATTAGTGACTAGAAATTTGATCTGTGCCAATATGTAATATTTTTTATATTTTTATTCTTATTTTATTTTTTATCTTATACACTGTCGCATATCACTTTTTAACTACCTGGCCAAAATCAAATTTCGTAATTAATACTTTATTATCATCAGAAAATAGATTCGATTTAAGGAACAAAAAAAGCACCGTATTTTGTCATCTTGAAAACTGAATTTTTTTAGATTAAATTTTTACCACCAAGATGAAAAAAGTTTCTGATAGTAATATTTATGAACCAAAGACCCTTTTTTATTGCTTTATTTTGATTGCGATTCTAATTGCAAAATAAGTTACAGTGAAATTATTTTAAATATTTATTAAAAGAAGTCCTTTAAGAAGGGAAAGTGCCGAAGGAGGTAACACTATAATCTTTTGTCACATTAATTAAACTACTCACTCTATATGTTAGATCGGGAATATTTTGCCTATTTATTCGTGACCTAAGTCTCGTAGAATCTTCTTCTTGATGCGAGTATCCCTGTGGGACCCCTCCTTCTTCGTAATGCGCAATCAAAGAATGAAATCGCCTATCTCTCTCAGGAATCCTGGGCTCCTGATTCTGATCTGCATAACGGTCTGTATTTCTACCTGGTTTTTCAAAATATTTATCGCTTGTAAAAATTTTCCCCTATTAATGCGTTTAAATTCCGTTTCTCTCCACTCACTTGGAAATAACCGATTATCTGTATTTTTATTCCAAATATATGGTCCCTTGTCCAAGTCACGATCTGGCTGTCTGGCCATATATAAAACAAGCAATTACGACAAAAATTGAATCTTAAGAATATAAAATTAAAAGAAAAAAAATAAAAATTAAGCCATAATGGAATAGCTCAAAAAGACAGTGAATATTTGCGTGTAAATTTAGAATTAGTGGAATGCATTGCACAGTATACAAACTCTTTTTTTTGTTTTTAATTATTTTCCAGATTCGTATGCAGATGAAATGAAAGACAAATCACATTCATGCTTGTTTTCGATGAATTCTTAATTAATTCCAACTCTTCCTATATGAACGAAAAATTTTTAATTTCGTCCGAGTGAAGTTTAATTGATTCTTTGATGTTAACGGAAAAAAAGCGAAGCGAATTTAACAAGCGGCAAATCGCTGATGAAGTTTTCGGGGCCTTTTTCGTTATCCAACGAAGAAGCTCTTCCGCTTTAAGCACCATAAATAAAAATATTTCATTGATTTATCTAAATTTATATTGATTTTTATGTTTGTCATTGATTACTAGGTAGTTTCTTATGATTAATTTAACATATCTACATTTTACACATTAATCTCAATGATTTCTATTTCGTAAAACATGAAAATGTAGCTCCAAGAGTTTTATTTTGTTAAATCTGTAATCAATTTTCTAGTTAATTTCCAATTTCTAATTTCTGAACGTGAATTTCAATTTAATTATCTTTAAACATGAACAAGGAAGGAAATTATATTTTTAAATAAAGGGTCAAAATTTACTTAATTGAGCAACTTCTCTTTACCAGTTTATTAGATCATACAAGAAAATTAATATTTATAATTTGCAACTATTTCCTCTTTGAAGTGAAATTTGTTTAATTTTTTTTTTATTTAATTTTAAATTTAATTTGTTGAATTTAAAGTGCTTTGTTTAATTTTTAAATAAATTTATTTAGCCTTTCAAGAGATTACCTTGTAATATTTTAGATTTTGATTTCTTCATTTACAAGGTTTGTTATATTAAAATAAAGCATTGTATAAAGATAAGATATTTATAATATATATAATCAATCATTTATTTATATTTGAAGTTGTCATTATCTTAAAAGAAAACATTCTAGTGGAGCATAATTTTTTATTCAGATAATTTTTAAGTTATATATAATTTCACATTTAAGTTGTATATATCATATTTACACAAAAGAATATAAAGTTACATTGTCAGATCAATTTCCATTAAAAAGAGGGAGCAAACAAAAATAACAGTACAATAACTAGTTTAACTTGATTGTATGTAGATATTTTGTCTAAACTGCAAAAATTTGGTTTTGTTTAAATATTTGTAATTTGCAATGGATTATTCACAAAATGTAATAAATTTTTAAATCAATGGAAAATTTTTTTTAACCATCTGATTTAGTTATAATTTTTTCTATTCAATTAAAGTAACCTAAATAATATAATAATACCACACAACTGAACTTGGATAGAAAATTTGAAAAAGTAAAGTATTGAAATATTTAGATGCTTAAAGTATGGAAAATTGTATTTAACCTGTTGCTTTAATTCTCTACTTCAATCTGTATGTAAAAAAAGTGAATTAACATAGTATCAAAAAAGTCTTGAAAGCAACAAATACCCAAAATTTTAAAATTAGCAGATTCATTAATCTTGGTTCTTTAAATTGTGCATATTCATAGGAGGAATTTAATAATTACCTTTGAAAATAATTTTTAATTTAAAATGAAATTTAATTACCATAAGGGAAAATTCATCATCAAAAATTGTATAAAAGTTTTAGATCTTAGGTTTTTATGTGTTTAGTTACTGTTAGTAAATCCATCATTTTGACATTTTTCCAGTGTTAATGCCTGTTTTGAAAATTTTTATAGAAATGGTAACAAGATGGGGTATAGTAAGTGCTGGGAAAATCAGTTTTGATTTTGCCCTAGCATTGAGTACTCTTCCTGCAGAGGAACACCAGATCGTGGCCGTTGCTGCAAGGGATCTTCTTAGGGCAACGGAATTCTGTGCCATGTTCAACATCCCAAAAGCTTACGGCTCATACGAGGAACTGGCGAACGATTCAAACTTAGACGTTGTGTACATCGGGTCGATCAACACAGAGCACAAAAAATTGGGAATGTTATTCCTGAACTATGGCAAAAATGTTTTGTGTGAAAAACCTTTGTGCATGAACCGTAAAGAAGCAGAGGAGCTGATTACGGTTGCGAAAGAAAAAAATCTTTTTCTTATGGAAGCAATTTGGAGCCGTTTCACGCCGATTTACCAAAAGCTAAAAGAAGTGGTGGATTCAGACGAAATAGGCGATATTTTACATATTCAAGTTAATTTTGGTGCCAAACTAGATGATAAAAAGCGAGTGACCAGCAAGGAACTAGGCGGAAGCGTGATTTTGGACATTGGGGTCTATTGCATTCAATTTGCGACGTTTCTCCTGGGTAATCCGCTGAAAATTCAGGCATCTGGTCACCTCAACGAGGATGGCGTCGACGAAACCATGAATGTAATATTCACTTACGAAAATGGGAAATCCGCGCTGCTGTGCGCTCACTCGCATATCTTCCTTGACAATAAAGCAACGGTTTATGGCACGAAAGGCACCATAGTCTTAGATTCCCCGTTTTGGTGCCCGACTGCGATGACGATTGGGGACAAAACACATACAATTCAGCTTCCAAACGTGAAGAACGCTGAATTCAAGCACGTTAACAGTGTCGGACTCAGGTATGAAGCCATTGAAGTCCGGAAATGCTTGGAAAGAGGCCTAAATCAAAGTCCCATCATTAGTTGGGAAGAATCGCTGAGGATTGCTGAAATCGAGGACGAGATCAGGAAACAAATAGGAGTCGTTTTCATTCAGGACTGAGAAAAATCAAAATCACGTATGGACAAAAATAATAAAATTAAGAAATTTTGCATTTTCAGTAAAAGCTTCTATAAATCGGCATAAATCAAAGTCTTCATTATTTTTTGGTATTCTCAAAATAAAAGCAGATTAAAAGGAAAAAAAATAAATAACTATAATAAACTTAATAAATAAGAATAGTAAAAAATGTTAAATAAAAATTGCTAAAAAACTTCTCATTGTCCATAATAAAAGAGTTAAAAACAATTCTTCAGTTTAATCGATTTTCGATATGGAACACATAACTGATATTAAAATAATGAATATAGATACAAATGTTAAAACTGTTGCCTGCATTTTAATTTCTATGAAGGATCCCTTAATCTTTCATCACAAAGGTTAATATTGCACTTTTGAGATGTAAATGATGATGCAGAATTTTGATGTCAATTAATTTTAAAATCACTTTTTTAAATAATTTTTACTCAAATAATAACCATTTCACTTCCTTCGTTTTAAAAGTTCCCATTCCAGGACTCCATGCTAAACTCCCTTAAATTATAAGGTTCTTCTGACATTTCAGTACTTGAAAAATTTTTTTCCGTTCATGCAAATTCTCACCTTAATTTTTTCGCATTTTCCTCATCACTCACTTATCCCTGCTCAAACTAAAACCTTTATGCACGCATTTAGACGAAGGATATTTGAACCTATTTACCTATTGATCAGAACTTCTCTTTTTGATTTCCGTATCTGTCAGGGTATAATTTGCAAAGGCTCAGGAGCAATACTAAAGAAAGAACATGAACACAACGTTTGGTTCATTGGTTCATTCAACAGGGCCATTGCTTGGCCCCGAATATTAACATTTAACTTTTTAAAATTTTCAGATTGTATGATCTACCTTTCGACATAAATCAAAATTCTTTCTCACAGGTAAAAATTAACATCATCTGAGAGTACTTTCCCCGTGGTGTTGTATTGCGTTATAACTGTGCAAATTTAACGAACGTAATTTCCGTTTTTGACCATGGCATCGAGTACTTTTCTTCACCGGATTCTACATTTTGCAATCCGACTTGTATCGTTCCTGTATTACATTTACTCCGCTCCATAAACTGAATTTAATTTCTCTGCCACGTCTTTCGATGTACTGAAAGAGCAAATCAATATTAATTCATTTTAAAAAAAACACAAAGATCTTTATCGCTTGACTTAAAATAATTAATGAACATGTTAATAATCCAGAACGAAAGCCCGCTTTATCATGGGATAATTGTCAGTTTCAGCATAACTAATGTTATTACCCTGACAATTTTGTTTGCGAAATAATAGATTTTTCACCACGACCGATACACTAATGCGAATGCATCATTCTTCGCAAAATGTTATACGGTTTGTTATTTTTAATATGACTTGAAAAAAAAGCTCCCATGATAGTTTGTTCTTTTCAACAATTTTATCATCGCCTCCATTTCAATAATGCATATCATCGCTTTCTTCATGCTCTTCTTTCATGGGCAAATTGTAAAAACAAGGGAAGAACGTTTACCAACACCATAGAAAAATACTGCAGAGATACGGAGCCACTATCTCGGGCACAAAACTGAAAAACTATATCATCAGTTAAGATTTAAAATACTGATTTAATAAAAATAAAAATAATATTCCTTTTGAAATATAAAAATTACGTTCTACACACTATTTTCACAATGAGACACAAAAAATTCTTTAAGGAATTATTTTTTTAAAAAACATATAACCAGCGTTACAAAATTTTACATGTATTCTTATAGAATAATAGTAAAAATGATAGTTCAAACGAAAAGATAAAAATTAACTGTTTAAATCTATCACACATTTGAGAAAAAAAAAGGTATAGGATAAAAGAAAATAATGAACAAAACCGCCCATGTTATTCTAAAATGATCTTATTTTATATACAAAATTAATACAACAAAACATCTTTTCCCTTTTCTAATAAACATTTTTTTTAAATAAAGCACGAACTTTTACTTCAAACTAGAATAAGGGCAGGGATTCAAGTTGTATCTTATAGTGAAATTTGTTTTAAATGAAAATATGACAAAATACAATCGGCAAATCAATTCCAATATAATATTTTATAGCGATTATGATAGAATACGTCAAAAAGTAAATAATTAAAACCATTTGTAAATTGATCTGCCCAATGAATTTTAAAATAAAATATTTCATGACTCAGTTCCTTTGTTAAATATTAATGACAATATCAAGTTTAATTTTACCGCCAATTTTCATGTTATTAATAATTGCGAAATTAATAACGTAGCCGTGGCGAAGTGTAAAAAAATTGAGAAAAAACTTTTCTTCCTCAGTAAAAAATTATTATTGGAAAATACGCAATACATCAAAAAATTTACAATACATCACTTGGTGAGGACAGTAAAATAAATGCAAAACATGGATGAAAAATTCCCCGTAATGAAGGAGCCAGGAAACTAAATAGGAAAATAATCATTTTTTATATTTTAAAACGATAATGGGACATTTTCAAAGCCACCTTTTTTGGTAGCAATTTCCTTTTCAAAATTATATACAAACCAATTTTTTGTTTTACAACTTAAATCCCATTTTTTTCAAAATTATTATTATAATTATTATTGTTATTATTATTGTTATTGTTATTATTTTATTATTACTATTTTTAATCATTTAAATAGCTTTAAAGTTCGATCCATTTCACTCAGAATGTCATTGACACATATTTGATTTATTTTATATTGGTCTTCATTTAATAATGTTTCACCTCAAAAAAGCACGGAAATTTAGAGAAATAAAGGGGGCGAGAGATAGAAGGGAAAAAAATCCAAATCAGTGACTCACATTGTTATGGAAAATCCTGCTTTCTCAATCTAAAAAGAATTTACTTTTAAGATTACTGTGCGTGGCCCATAAAAAAATGCCTATGTTTATGCAGGTAAACGAATACCAGCAATCAAGCTAATTTTGTAATTAAGAAATTTTGGCTTGGAGTCATCATTTTCTGCATATATTGACTTAAAATAGCTTCATCGCAAGAACGGCACTTTTAAATCAGTCTGTGCCGTTAACTTCTCATTCCAAACGATTTAGTTCCTAGCATTGTTTCGCAAATGTTTAAGCACAAAGAAATAATTTATTTCTTGAGCAGTTTAGCTATATATTATATGATTTTAAAAACAATAATTTATAAAATTCATATTCACAATATTGAATTTTAATTTTGAACATTTTTCCGTATATTTATTTCTAATTACACGTCTATGGCTTTTATGTATTCAAAGCATTGTAGTAAAGTGGGAATTTAAATGGCTGCAGCAGAAATTATAAACTCAAATTCAGATTTTCAACTGTGTTATATTTTATGAAAGCGAAACCCAAACCGTTCTAAAACTTCTTTTTTTCAAAAAATAATTTTTACTGATTTGAGCATTTAACTTTTGTATTAGCACAATATTGTAAGAAGGCGTGAAATCAAATAAATTTTAAAAAAAGTAGAAAAGGCACGAAATCAAGTTCAAAATTAAAAAAAAAATTAAATTAAAAAAATAAAACCTGAATAAGATGGATCATCATAAATAATTTTGCCTTTTTATTTTTAAAAATTCTTTTTCTTTTACAATTTAGCGAATAGAAAGAAATAAAATTATAACTTTTGCGATGGATATATGGAATTTATGTCAGTCCGTTTTAATTAGTTTACAAAATTTTTGAAAAATTCTCTTGCTTCATATCTTCTTAAAATGTGTTTGCATCAATGTTAAATCTTTAAAAGACTTTAAAAAATATATTATTAATCATGATATTTAAATAAATACTTAGAGAACAATCTAATAGTCTTTGTACTGATTAGGCCCTTTTAGTTCTATCAAAAAAAATTGAATATTAAAAAACATTCACTATTGGCTATTTTTTCATTTTCTGGCTTTTCAAACTTTCATATTCAGTTCTTATAGAAACTATATTATATTAAAATTTGTTATAAAACAAAATAAATTCTACACTACTGAGAAGGATAATTTGAGAATTGAAAATCATTGGTTAAGTAAAATAATCTGAAGACATTAAGTAAGCTGGGCTCTAAAAGTTTTGAAAATAGTTTGAAATATTTCGTGAATATTTTTCAAAGAATTTTTTCACCATTTTTAATGAAAATTAAATTACAGAAATATAATCTTATATTAACATTAAAGAGAACTTAGAAAAATATTAAATTGATTTCTGCAATAATTACGCTTCTTACAGCATATTGAATATCATTTAAGATTAATAATACTCATATAATAACTTCTAGCTTATTAAATTTACCAAGAATTTTTTCACAAATTATCCTATCATTTATGAAAATGTTTCAAACATATATTTGGATTGTGTGATTCCTTTTTGATTGAGCGAAAAATAAAAAATTCGACGCAACATATTTCCTCATAATTTGACTAGTTTAAATTTTCCCACAGACGAAACACATTCAATGAAGCAATCTAAGAATTTAATACAGATTAATTTTATGAAAAACGCATTAGGAAAAAAATGTACACTGCTGTCCTTTACAAATGATTATGAAGTGCAAATATATATTTATATATAATCTTTATATATAATATATATATTTTAAAATTATTTTGAAATTAAACACTAAACTTTTGCCAATTTCAATGTTCCTCATAACATATAAAATTGTTTATTTTAATTTTTTTTATTATCATCATAATTATCATCATTTTATTATTATTTATTATGAATATTATTTTTTTTTCGTTTTCACACTACATTGACAAAGTTCATTTCGATAAAAACAATTACAGTATTTTTTAAAATATTTTTCACTCCATATATTCTTGTTTTTAATTTTGAAACCGACATCAACTTTTACCATCGTTCACAACCTGTATGTAAAATAAACATAACCTCAAAGAAAATCAATAAATAAAGTAAGAATAAATAAACCATTACGTGCGAAATATGTTTTATCAGGAACAAATATCTTTAAAGCTGCTGTTGAAGAGACCATGGAGATAAATATTGGTATTAACGAGAGTTGATGACAGTAGCGATTTGCCGCAGCTCTATTCCTTTCAATCACCGTTTTTAAACCAAATTGTACTCTTTTAAATTAGACTGAAGTATTGTGTCTTTGACAGCTGCGAATACGAATCTAATATTTTCCGTATCTGTAAATAAAGTTTGCCTGGTCAGTTTTCAATTTCATAATGTAATTTTGTACTTAAGAAAATGTACATTAAGTAGGAAAATATTTTCTTTTTCATTTTTACTTGAAAAATACGTGAACTAAAATTTCATGAAAACGAATTGAAAATGCTTCTATTTTAAAATTTATTACTTACATTTTAAAAAGTTCAATTTTTTGAAATTAAACTTGTAAATATTATCCCAAGGTAACGAAAGAAAAAGAGTTCAAATCCATTAAAATTTAAGATATCATAGCGGATAGATATAATTCAGATTTTAATTTTTTTTCTTAACGGCAGATAAATCTCAACATATTTTGACAACTGTTTATTTATATAAAAATTAAAATTATTTTTATTAATGAAAGTAAAATGACATTAAAACTTACCCTTTTATTTGCATGCACTCAATAACAAAAAAGGCTTTATGAATCTAAAAAATTGTTTTGTAGAATTTCCTTAAAATTTATAAAATATTTAATCAATTTAATTTTTTATTTTTTGATGATGAAAAAAAATTTTTTTAATATAAACATTTGGAGATTTAATACAATTACCAGTTACAATGATTGTAATTAACATGCAATATTAAAAAAATATTCGAACTCCAATGTTCTTGGCCTGACTTCATGCTTCAGGCTAAATTAAATTCGGCCAAAGCTTTTTGCATAATTGTGTCCTTCACAGCACAGAAGACAAGTTTGATATTTTCCGTGTCTGTAGATTTTTGCATTGGTCCAAATTCATGCAAGCATGTTAAAAAAAAGTAAAATAAAATAGTATTAATAAATGTACCTGTTGCACAAGTGAAATGCGAATATATTATTTTCTCACTGTCAGGATTCAAATCTACGAACATTCGCAGAATAAATTCTCTGGCTGCTATGGCATCTCTCTGTGGACCTAATGCAAAAAAATGATAAAAAATAAAATTTAAGAAAGAAAAAGGACAATAATTACAAAAGAATAAAATTTGAAGTAAGAAAATATCTTAATACTTCATCTACTACTGGTGATTAAGGTTGCCACTCGTGAATAAGCATATTTAGCCCCATTAACAGAAAATTAATTGAAGTCTAGGGCTATGTGTGAATAAAATACTGAACAATCAAAAATTCTTTAACAAGCTTCTAGTAGAAAAAGTATTAAGAAATTGGTTAACAATATCTTCTAAACAGATGGAACTCATACAAAAAAGCCAAATTAAAGACAATTTGAAATGTAAAATATATGGGTTTTTAAAGCTTTCTACAATACAGAATATATTTTAAGAAATTACGATTGGATACTATTCAACTTTTGCCTCAACCTACCACCTTTTCTATTTCTAAATCTACAGAAAGAGGAAATTCTCTGGCGTAAAATTTTTTGGAAAACAGACCTGTTGCACAAGTAAAATGCGAATAACACATCCTATCTGCATCTGGGTTCTGAGAGAGATAAATTTTCAAAATAAACTCCCGCGCTGCAATATGATCTTGTTTAGGGCCTAAAATATATTCCACACTTAAATGAAATTGCCCGTCAAGTTAAAAAAAAATCAAAAGTCGAAGAGCAATTACAAACTTCTTTTCGAACAAATAAAAATTAAAGCAACAAAAAGAATTTACATTTGAAACTTTAAGGCTCATAAAATCTTTCTAATACGTTTCACCTAATCGCCTTTTATTTTTGGCCTAACCTATACCTAAATTTAACCCATTTGGATTTGCTTTAGATTAAAATAGAAAATTTTATAGGAACTTATAGTTTTTCATTTCCGTTTTCAATATACCATCAGTAATTCGTTAAATTTATTTAAATTTTATTACTATTATTATTTTTAATTATTATTATTAATTAGAAAGTATATGTATTAAATTAAAAATTTCACGCCCACAAAACACAGACTTGCACACGCTTAAATTTTCTGTGAATAAGTTACTTGGAAAATTTTTGTGTCTGAAAATTTAAAAATTTTTTCATTCTTATTTAAATGAGAAATATTGAAAAACAGTCTGAACCTAATCTGAATTGAAAATGGTTAATATATTCGAAATCCGAAGTAATATCTATTTCTTTATTATTTTTAAAGTAAACTTTTAAAGTTTTTAATATATTTTTATGTGTAAGTAAATTTTTAGTTTCATTAAGAAAATAAAATATTTAAAAAAAAAAAAATGTTCTAATATTTACGCATAACCTGAAATTATAATGATTTCATTTATAATTACCATCATATTCCGGAAAATAGTCAACAAGATGTGAGTACATAATTTTTTCTTCTAAAAGATCTTTTTTATTAAGGAAAAGAATTACAGAAGAATGTTGGAACCATGGATATGTGATGATCGTCTTGAACAAAGCCTTCGATTCCTCCATCCGGTTCTGTAATGGGAAACTTTTTTATTATACCTAATCAACGTACAACTTTAAATAGTATGAAAGACGTATCTAAAAATTAAAAACGTTTTTATCCATGAACTGATATAGTACCCTGTATTAACAAGACTATTTAGTTATAACATAAGAAATGAAAAATGATATTAATTCTGAATACAACGAAATTTAAATTCAAATTTATAAATTGTTTTTTTTCTTAAATCATAAATTGACATATTTAAATTGTTTACATTTAATATATTTTAGAATTAATACATAAATGCTCTTAGAACTTGATTTCATATTCACCCATTCAACATTAGCGTACGAAGATTTCCGCTGCAATTGGTAGATACTGATGTAATATTTAATAGATCATCATTATTGAAAACACCAAAATTTTATTCTGTCGCACGATATATAACTGAATAAATCGGACAAAACAGAAATATTTCTTGTTAAAAATCATTCTTATACACCACAGAAATGCATTAAAGATTTCTTTCTGAGAAATTTATCTTTAAATTTATAAGCAGTAAAAACTTGATAGATAAAGACACTAAAAAAACTGAATAAATTTTTTCAAAAGTTATCTTACGTTAAAAAGTTATAATATTTTAAAAATATCTTTCCAATATTGTTAATTTTTTAAATTTGGTTTATTTTTCTAACAGTTAGCAATAGAAATTAATTTTAAGTTTCGCACACTAAAATTATTGATCGAGTATTTTAAAATAAAGTCTAGTTTCGGATTCTGAATTAGAAATTATGCTGAAAAATATTAATTTTGTTAAACCGAAGTCGAATTTAAAATAATAATTCAGATATATTAATTAATTTTTTTATTTCTCATCTATATTATTTTTTAATGATGATTAAGAATAATGCAGATTGACACATAAATTATTCTTAATAATTAATTTAAATATTTTCTTATTAGAACTTTACCTTTTTAAGTAAAATATTTAAAAATTTACATTTACCTCATTCTCCGATTCAAACAAAATTTGATCATATTCACTTAAAGCTACTAAAAATATTATAGAGGTAACATTTTCAAAGCAATGAATCCACTTCCTTCTTTCCGATCTCTGCCCTCCAACATCAACCATTCTGAAATAGATAAAAATTATTAATCCTAAAATTCTTAAAAACACTTTCCGAGATTTTTTAACAACCATGAAAATGTTGTATATATATTACCCCTAAAATTAAATCAAACAAAATGTTTACAATTATAAAAACATACACACTGAAAAAAAAATTCAAAAATCCAATAATAATTTATCTTTATTTAAAATTAAGAACATTATTTTTAAAAGAAATCGCTCAGTAAATGTTTAAATCTTTAAAAATTCAATAGAATTCTAAAAATAAAATTAAATAAAAGAAACATTAAACAGAAATCATCATAGAAAAAGCAAGATAATCAAAATCGTAAAAAATGAATATAAAATAGAAAAATAAAAAGCAAAAAATCAAAGGATTCAAATGCAAAATGATAATTAATGTACATTATTTCGTCAATATATTAAATTATACCATTACATGAATTATTTTTATTTAATTTTAACAAGAGTTAAAAAATTAGTGAAAATTTAAAAAAAAATTTTTAGAAACTGGTTGGAAATTAAGTCTATACGAAAATATCCAAACTCATCAAGAAAAATCAAAATTCGGAAATTAATATTTATTATTAACTCGCTAAAAAATTATGATAGAATTAAACAAGTAGTAAAAAACAAATAAATATTTTCCTTTGCCAAAACTGTAAGAGCTATTGAAACTGACAATATTCTCTATAATTGTACATTATTTAATATTAATATTATAATAATAATAATACTATAATCATTAGTCCGCATCAGAATTTGATATTTTTTGCTAATATTTATATTTCAGAATTAATTGCAAATAATTTTTGTTCCTTTTCAAAAAGGAATGAATCTTTTTAATTTAATTTCCGTGAATGTGGATCAAAAATCTATTTAGCATATCATGATTTTATTAATATAAATGACAATCACTTAATTTGATATGTTGGACATTTATAAATTGTAGCTTAATACCAATTGCATAAAAATTGTTCATAAGCCGTGAACTTTCACATGAACTTTATTTTGATTATTCATCAACATTAAAACTGGAGAAAATATTTAAGAAATTAGGAAAGTATAGTGGAAAATGTCACTTGACTGCAGAACTTGCTATATACGTTAGCATATGAATAGATTTAGTAAATGCAATTTTAACACGCTTTACGATTGAAATATGTTAGCAAAACTCATTCCGAACTCATGAATTTTTTGTACCAAAAATCTGCATGAGTTTATCATCGAAAATTCAACAATATTTGCCTTACAAGCATAGCATTCTTTAGTTGTCTCACAATATTTTCCCCTGTTCAATCGATTAAAAAACCATTTCAATTAATCCTATGTGGCTTATCTGCATCAATTAAATAAAAAAAATCGAAGGAAGCGTGATAGAAATTTCCAAGTTAACATGTGTTTCGCGAGTCTTTTTCCACGAATGAGTTAAAAAAATATTGTCATATGTGTATTGCAACAAAATGGGACATCTTCGAAAAAGACAAAGTAAATTTGGACGAATAAATAAAAAGCATACGCATTTTCAAATAGTCACCTTATTTTGTGAAAATAATTGTTCTTAAAATGATTACTAATAAACATTAAAGAAATTTAAAATAAGTTTTAGTTAAATTCATAGCTAAAAAAAACCACTAAAATTATAATGACGTGTATTTCAAAAATTATACTACTTAAAAAAGTAACTTAACAATTGGAAGTTCCTCTAATCAGCATTCACATTAAATTCTGAAAAAACTAAATTTAAACTTAAAAATTACATAAACAGAAGCTAATGAATAAAATGAAAAAATTAGTTTTATGGATATTCCAGACCGTTATATACTCCAGAACTTAATAAAAATTAAACATTACTAACTATTAAATCTATTATTTAGAATTTTGAATTCAACACTGTATACTATATTAGATTAAAATCATGGTATATATAAATGTATGGTATATAGATATTTAGTTTTGGTAAATTCAACGTTAATACTATCATGATTCTTGCAGTGCAATGATTATATTGCACTACATTTTTATTAGCTTGTAATCAAAATTAAAAATTGGCTTTACAGAATTGAAATAATTTTTAATAAATTATCAACTAAAGTTAGTATTTTGTTAAAAGAAAACTTTTTAAGCCTTTGGCAATCTTCAACTAAAATACAATGATACATTTGATCATCAAATATTTTGCAATTTAGTCATTATCATTAAAAAATCATAAAACAAATAACTGCTTATCAAAAAGATAAAATTATTCAACTGAATAAATTTCAAAAAATTTGCTCCTTTCTCCGAAATTGGATATATTTTTTTTAACATATTTAAAATACTGCATAATTGTTTTATTAGCCCAAATGTGAACTTCGGGAGTGATAGATAAGTAACGATGATAACAAAATAGTGAAAATGAAACGATCTTATATAAACAAAACAAAGCAAGTTTTAAATATTTTATGTCGAGAAAAAAATATATTTATATCACAATGCATTTACTATCATGATGAAAATAAAGATTTAACTGTTATCTGTAAATTTCAAAATAATTGTCTACGTATTACCGGAATTGCTAAATGAACAACGAACTGAAATAAATATACTCCGAAATGAATTTGTTCAAGAACTACGTTAACTAAAATATTACTATCTGAATTTTATAATTAGTTTGTAATTACCTTAATTGCGATAATAACAAATATTTGATTTCTTAAACAAGCAAATCTACATTAATTTTATTGATCACTGAAAATTTTAATTTTTACTTAAATCAAAATAAAATTACGACATTTCGAAAAAAAAATTTTCCCTGCTGCAAATAAAGCAGCTTCCAAAACCACGAATAGCACTATACCTGAAAATAATGGAATCTAAGTCAAATGGATACTCCAGTATTCCTGTTGTCGGTACTCGAGCTCTCAAAATATCTTGTTCAGTCGGCAGATAATCCGCTGACTCAATCCTTTTCAAATCATCAAGATAGCTTTAAAGAATATACATGCATAATAAAACTCCAGAAAAATATGAATTATTAAAATTACTTGAACTTGATATTTAATGAAGACACATGAATATTTATACTAAATTATGCATTTATATAGTTTATTATCATTTACTATTTGCAAAAAATTAAAGTGATGGAAATATTGAAGGCTTCGAAAGAATAAATAAATTCAAAGATATAAATTGTTTTCTTTGATAGAATAAATAAAATTAGATATGTTATTTTTAACAGCTTTTAAATACAGTTTTAATATTCTTAACATTAAAAACTTCTGCGAAGCTGTGCAGAAACTCCTTGAACAAGAAAGAATACGAATAGCAACATTTACGGCACATGTTATTATAGTTCTAATTATTGAATGAAAAGGACTAATTTGATTTATAAAAGGAGGCTTCAAGATGTTATTACATTATATAAAAAATGAGAAATAAACAAACATGAAATATTTCAAAGACGAGAACAATCGCTGATTTATTTTTAGGCATTTTCATTATGTTTAACAAAATCATAAAAAACCCATAGCACCGAACATGCATACATTCTGAAGCACAAGCAAAAACCCTTATTAACATGCAACGCGTAAGCTTCACTGTAAAGTACCTAAAACGAATTTCTTCTAAGTCAAATGGATATTCTATAATGCCGGTAGTAGGGACTCGAACCCGTAGAATATCTTGTTCCGTTGGTAGATAGTAGGGAGACGCCACGCGGTCGATTTCCATTAAATAACTATAATACGAAAATATGGAAAGTTATATTACTTAAGGGTATAATGGAATGTAAAAAAAATATGCTTCACAAATCTTAAGAATCAATTTTTATGACTGAAAACAAGATAACTAAAGTATATCGCTGAAAATGTGCATAATTCTTTTTTAACATCATTTGAATAACTTACAATAGGGCAATTTCATTCACATAATTATCGATTGAAATTATTATTTATAAAATTAGAAAGTAGTTGAAATTAACTTACTATTTGGCAGAATCGGTCAGCTGATATTCCCTTCGTCTATCGTAGCATTCCTGTATTCCGGTATCGGCCCATAGATCTTTAATGGCTTCGACATAAGGGCTTTCAAAAGTCGTTACCGTTTCGAAATCGACTGATCGAATTAACTCTGCTTTATCCTAAAATAAAAAGCAATAGAATATTAGAAAATAAAAATTAATGTACATCAATAAAAATTTATGTATAAGTTAACAAACTTAAAATTGGAACATATATCATTTAGTTAAGCAGAAAATTAAAGACATACCTGGAACTTTCTTAATGCTCTGGTTATAATGAAATGAATGGGACTGAATTTTTCAAATACAAAAATTTAACTTCTAGTTTTAATAAATAGAACTTCCTAATGTAAAAGTTTAAAACAGTCAACATTGGGCAAAATCATGCCGTTGTAGATAACCAAAACCAAATATTATTCATTCATGGAGATGGTTCTTTTCTTTATGTGGTAAATAATATTGGAAGAAAAACCTAAATAATTATACTACCTTCAGATTATATTCATAAATAATAGTAAAATCTATATATGAAGCAAAATTTTTTGTTAAAGACAGAATGAAATTTCCTCCTTAACACAAAACACTCCAGTCTTCCACGCTACTTTGAAATTTTGATGCATTCTTTTAAAATAAACAAGTTAATCTCCTCATTTTTAGTAAAAGTAGTTAGTACTTGTAGTTCAAACAAATTTGAACTTTTAGTTAATTAAGCTGTTACTTAACATCATGCATATGTTTAGAGAACAGGTTTTTTGGAAACAAATAAAAATTTTTGACAAGTAGATTTAATTAAATCTTTTCAACTGCAGTGAATTGACTCATAAAATAACTGTAAAATTTTTAAATATCATTGAACTTAAGAAGCAATATTAACAAAAGCTTAAAAATAATTTCATAATTTGATTTCCTTCGAAGATGAAATATAATATATATATGAACTGTTTAATAATATTAAAAAAGGAAAAAATAAGGGATTATTATTTTTTTATTATACAGATGGACTAATAATTTGCACCTTTATGATAAATAATTTTTTGAAGAATAAAAACAGGAAAGTGATTTATACTTTCAAACTCAAACATCAGCCAAATATTTTTGTCATCGCTGAATGTTTAAATGCTAAAATTTTTAACTTTTCACTTTTGAAATAAAAAATCGTTTTGCTTAATAAAGGAGTTACATATTATATAGGGAAACGGTTCTGTTTGAAAGAAGAGCAAAACAAAAGCAAGTAAATTAGGGAAGAAAATATAATGCCTTAAAAATCAACGTAAAACTATAGATTCGTATAATTCTATCAAAGTAACCTTCAAGATTGCTATTTTAATTTCAATTCTCCAAACTAAACAATTTTATATAAAAATTTCAATAATGAAGCCTAAGGTGTCATGTCAAGTTCGGTGAATCTATATTATAGTACGTAACACAAAATGTTTTATGAAGGCATAAGGCATCAGATGGGAGGCATAATTTAGTGATTTACCAGTTCCTTAGATCAATCATAGCTCCTTGACAAAAAATAAAATTTCAGTGAATTGAACTAGTTTTTTCCATTCTATAAAATAATTTATGAAAACAACTATGAATGTTAATTTTAATCACTAATAAAAATATATTTAAAAATAAAAAGGCCTTTCCAAAATCCATAAATAATATATGTTTTACATAAGGGACATGAAAGTTTCCAGAAGAATATTACCAGAAGAAATTATATATATTCTGAACCAATAAAGCTTACCGCTGAGCTGAAAATTATAAAGCGCATAAATTTAAATATTTAAAAAATATTTCATTTCATTAATCATGAAAATCTATTAAATAATCACAAATATCCAAAGTAGCAACAGTCAGTAATACAATACTGAATTCCTTAAGTTACAAAACACCTCCACAATTTACACTAACCTTAATTCAAAACATATAGGTGCATGTTGTATGAAAGAACTTTACACATTCAGTGGTATTTATATGCTTTTTAAAAATGGAAAATGTTAGAAAAATTATCCTTATTGGGAAATAGTAATGAGATAATATTTCACAATAAGAGCAAGGAGTATTTAATTTAAAAAATTTGCTACTGTTCAATTTAAATTCTTAAATATACTCATATTACATGTTTGCAATAAAAAAATTATAGATGTATTGATTATATATTTCAAATTACATTTTTTAAATAATATAATAAATTTACATATTTATCCAATGTGGATATACTTATTTGATCCTTAAAATTTAAATCAAAATCTTTACACTAAGATCTTGAAGACAAAATGAATTTAAAATCCATATCATAAATAATTTCATAACATTTAATTTTGATGAACATTAAGTCAATAATAATTTCTCCATAAATATCTAATAGTCTTCAACTATAACTTCAGTCATAAAAACCTTATATCCAATGGGTAAAATTTTAACACTAAAGTTTCATAAATCTTTTCTTAAATCTAATATGTCTGGGAAAACAAAATGGCTGATCCTACTTAAAATCCAATTTTGTCAAATTTTTTTTGTAAATTAAAATTTAAAAATTATTCAAAATATTATTTATATTATTTTTTGTGTTATCAAGTTTTTTAAACTAGTAAACAAATAAAAATAATTTCAATGTGTACAATAATTTAAATAATATAAATTTCAAATTTGAATACCCTACTATATTAATAAACAGTTTATGAAAGTTTATCATATCTCTTTTTATTATCTATGTCTGCATAAAAAGAAAAAAAATATTAAAAAAATTCAAAGCAATATATAAATATTCTGAATAAATTGCAGAAAGTAATTAAAATAAACTAAAAATCTACTTTATTCCTTGCTACAAATATATAAAAAGAAATTGAAATGCAGTTGATATAACCAGTAATTAGAAAACTTAGATACATTTTGATAAATTTAAAACAAATATGACCAGAGCAAACATTCAGGTTAAAATAGATTAAAAATATTCACTATAATAGAATACCTTAAATTCATAAAAGGAAAAAAATTAATTGCATATTAACATAGACTGTATCTACTAAGGAAATTGAAAAACCAATTTACAGTTGAGGAAAAAAATGTGATGCATTATTTCAATATTCTTCTGTACTACTCTTATAAAGTTCTTACTACAGACATAAAGAAAAATGTTTTTAATTAAAATAAGTAGCAAAATATAAAATGCATATTTTTAACTTACAACACATGAAGAACAACCAAATTGAATCTTCAAGAGATCCATTGCCCGAATCATACTTTGCATGGCCATGAAGATATTTTGGTATACAAGCTTTATAAAGCCTCTTTTATCTTCATCTGAATATCCTGAACCATGAATGATTCGCATCTGCTTAATAAATGTGGATTTACCAGATTCACCAGTACCTTCAAAATAAATTAAATTAAATTAATTTTTTCAAAAATTATTATGATAATGAAATTAACTTTTTCCATTTAATGCACATAATTAAAATAATCCTAACCACATATTTTGAACTGCAATGTGCAAAACATATATAAAAATATGTAAAAGAAGGAAATTAAACTTTTTGTTTGTTATTGAATAAGTTTTATAATTGGTCAAAAAATTGAATTTTTAATGATTTAGAACACCTCTAAACTAATAGCAAAATGGAAACCATAAAATATTAATAGATAGTATGGTGATTTTACAATTGAAAATAGTATGAAATTTAATCATTATATTGGATAATTTATTAAATTTATTTTTTGATATTTTATATTAAAAATTTACATGAATTGAAATCCAACCATTAAAGCCATTAAAATTCAAATTCATCTTTCTTGTATTAAAAAATAGTGGCATAGTAATAAATTTATAAATCTTAAAAAATGAATTTCAAAAAATTTTTAATTAGAAAATTATTTTGACAAGTTTAATAAAAAAAGTCAAAATTTGTTATAGGTAACATATTAGTTCTTAATTAACCTATTATATTTATAATAACATTAATGAAATGTACAATCAGTCACATTAAGACAAAAATAATTAAGATAAGCTTTTATAAGTTTGAATGAGTTTTTTGTAAATTGTATTGGTTATATACTATATACAAAAACAATAAAAAAAGTAATAAAATCCTTCATTCTTCTGAAAATAAAGATTGATGTATTTTTTGTCAAATTAACTAACTAAATGCATCTTAAATATATTATGCTGCACTATTCAATTCACTCCAGCTTTTACTAACTAATTTTTGATAATTTCATGGTTTCAATTTACAAAAATAAAAAAATTCATTTTGACATATTAAATAATGCAAGTATATTTAAATTAAATATTTATAGCATTTTAATCAATTTAATAAAAGCTTTATGAAATTTCTAATTTCACTATAAAAATTTGAATGTAAATCAAATATTTAGCTTAAATTTAACTTCAAGATTTATTTTCTGAAAGGAATAATTACAATTTATTTTAATTACCTTAATGTTAAAGGTTGGTTTTCATATTTCAAGCGTAAAACCAAAGCTATTGTGCCTTAAGTTCAAGCCATAATAAAAAAAAATCATATTCTTAAGTGAATTTATTGGTTTTTTTGAATAAATATATTATAAAAGGTAACAATAAAAATAATTATAAGATTAAAATCATTAAAATTGCTTAAAATATAGAATTCAGTTTCATATTTTTTCTAAAAGTATTTTTAAAAAAATTAAAAGTATTTTTAAAATTTCTATTGGACTTCCTTGATCAAAACAGATTTTCTTTTTGACATGTGAATCATGAAGGAAAAAAGCTGAATAAGATACATGAAATACACTATGAAAATTTCTAAAACTACTTACCAAGTAAAAGCAGTTTAAGTTCTCTCCTAGCATCTCGTTTGTCCTTTCTTAGCTGCCTTTCTATTTCCTGATTTATCCGTTTTTGTTCTTTCGCTTCTTCGGATAGACAACACGCCATGTTTGTTGGGAGGGCCACCCGATATTATCTGTATCGGCCTCTCAAACGAGCCGTCTTTACGGAACTGGCTGCACGGCACCTACCCAAAAAAAGTTCCTACGATCTAAGTCGCATTTATTATTAATAAGTTTGTCTAAGACTTATTTAAAACACATTTCTCAAATAAAAACTGAATCCTTTTTCAATTTGGCTGCGGTCTACTTCTGGGTGTGGTGCGACAGACGACGCGAATGTCGAATGCTAATCAAAATGGCCGATAACTTCCCTTAATCAAACAGTGAACTGCTTCGGTTCATATTTCCATGTACTCCTCATCTTTTACGTAATAGCGACATAATTAAATTAGTGAGTCTATCCAATTCTGATTAAGAATCTACTTTCAAACAAGGGTAGAATACATAAATAAGATTAAAGGAATGACTCTAATAACTGAGCATGCTCAACTCGAAGCAACGATTCAAATATTCCGTTAAAACAATAATTACAGACACAAAAAATTTTAATGGTGTTAAATAATAATTTGAAAAATTTCTTCAAAAACAATCTTCAATCTATCTTGCGCCTATTCCATAAAATTTACATGCCACTTAGAATATATATCACAAAAATATCTTATCACACTTTTGAGTGTAAATTAAGTAAAATATCTGAATGACCGATCAGAAAATAATATTTTTCAGCACAAACAGGATGAATTTCTCAATATTTTAACATAACTTCTTTGAAAAGACACCTTGGGGGCATATCATTTTGAATATGTTGCAATATGAAAAAAATTGCGCTCTTTGTTGATTATCATTTTATATCAAATAGTAAACTTAATAAGCAATTCTTATTTTAAGTAACTAAATTAAAATAACAAAAATAATTTTTGGATCTAGTTAATTTTCCGAAATTTTCAAGAAGTTTTTCCCGATATAGAAATGTGGCTAAATAGAAAAAAATATATATTGCGGATAAACTTAAGACTTATTTCATTCTTATATCAAAGTATCGTTACCCATGGCTAACTTGAATTTTTTCTTTTCGGAATCTTTTTTATTTGTAAGAATAAAAGACAATCATAAAAGTTATCTATCAAAAGAGCTATAATTCCAAAAAAGATGTATTTGAAATATTTTATTTCTGTTGTAATAAACTTCTGGCAAATATTGATTTCCATTTAATCAATGAATTTTTTCAATATTTCAACAAAAATAGCTTGAGCAAATCTGGTTTCTTTCTTTTCCACGCTAATTGTTCACGGCATCAAATAATATATAAATGATATGTCCAGTCTTAAATATATCCAGATTAACCGTTGACCTCAGGCTTCTGTTACAATTTAGTTATGAACATTGGACTGAGTTAAATTTTCAGTTTTTATAACAGATCGAATATGTAGAAGCTGAGTTAACTTTTTTCATTAATTCAGATGATAATTGAACCAAGACCTTGTTCAGTACATATGAATATATTATCTCAATTTTGAATTCTTAATACGACATTGCAAGGAGAGCGATAACTAGTCATTTTTTAATTTTTGGGACTAATTAGGTATCCCAATAACATTGTTTACCCAGAAATCCTATCAAAAACAGGACTAAATCTGTTTATAACCTGTTATTTTAATATTTTTAAAGAAAAAAAAATTTCTTTGAAAAGATTGTTTTAAAAAATGAAATTAGCCTTCTGATTAGGAAATTAAATTTTCATACCAAAAAATCCATAATGCGGCGGATTAATCTGTTATTTTCAATGAAAACCTGTAATCTTCCGCAACTGCAAAAGCAAAAATTCTCTGTACATTTTTTGTAATTATCTGATTTAAAAAGTTAACTCAAAAATTCAAATTTTTTTAGATTTTAATGAAATAAAAGAATTACAATAAATATTATTATCCAGTTTTCGGCATCAATGGGAAATTCATGTATGTAAGGCTTCGGAAAGGAAGATTTGAATAAATCCGGAAACATAACTGCGGCCTGTAAGGCTTAAGTTTTACAGGTCAAATTCATTCTCGGAGTGTTTTGTCCTAGTCATTTAATAGTCAAACAATGTTGCATTAATAGCTTTTTAAGTAAATAAGCAATCTTCTTTCGCCTATTTAATTGTAATTTACTATCGTAAATTTGTCATAACGATGAAAAAAATTTTTTTTAGAATTTTTACTCGCAATAAAGTATTTAGGTATAATAATCTCTAGATGCTTTTTGTCACAATCGTTAAGTATTGACCTTCAATTCGTTCTTACTTTAGTCAGGTTAGTGAACGTTAGTTTTATATCTCGTTACATTCTTAGCCACTTTAATAACAATCAATTTAATTAATAGTTTTTTACTGTTAATTACAAAAGAATTTTTTACTTATTTCCATTGTTAATAAAAATATCAAATAGAGGTTAAATATCCGAATTAGTTGAAAAATTAAAAAGCTTTTATATCTGAAAAGATTAAAATTTAGAAACAATAATTTTTTGTATCATCTAGACAAATCATTTGTCAATTAAATGTCCTTTCTGTTTTTTTAATTTCATAAATCAAATTAGTTTTTCACTTAAAGGTTCTGCAAAATAACTGAAATGATATTTTTCCATACTTTTTGGATTTCATTTATCGATTTCTGTCCCTTTTCCTAAGATTCATATCTTTTATTTGCTAATTGAAAACCTGGATGTCGCGATTTTCAAGATTTTAGAGCAAACAAACGAAATGTAAAATTTAAACAAACATAATTCATTGTTTAATGTTTGGAAGAAATTCCAAGTATTGTAAAATAATATTTTTCAAAAAACAATTATACTCAATGTCTTTGATAAATTTGACATTAATTGGACATCTTTATTTTGAGACTTCTATGTATAATTCAAATTAGTAAGAAAACAATCTGTGATGAAATTTTCTGCGAATCATTTCTCCTTCTTCATGGTTATATACAATAAAATATTTTAAATCATTAATGAAAATGTTGTTACTTTCGCTTTTAAATTATATTATTCCAAATGAGGTCATATAGGAAACTTAAAAAAAAGTATAATGTAATAATTCAGTGAAGACTTTTTTTTATATAGAAGATTCTGATGAAACATTTATGATTTAACCATCGAAAAAACTATTATAAAATAGTACATAACAAATTATCTCTATTTTCTTAAGTCAAACAGTCAAATAAAAATACTTCCTAAATTTATAAGAGGTCAAATACAAATCACCTTATAAAAGCCATATTAAAAATCTATACTTAAATAAAAAAACTCGAAAAACCAAACAATCCAAAATTTGACACTCTAAAGCAATTACTCTGTATTTAATTTAAACTTTATCTCAGTTGTTGTTATATATATATATATATATGCACAATCAAAAAACTGAGATTCAAATAAAAACGCAGCTGAAAATTTCATTTCTATTTCAAAATGAATATAAATCTTATTTGCTTTCATTTTTATATATATGATTATATATTTTTATTTATATATATATATATACTTTTAATTTTTAATCATTATTAATTATAGAAATTCCTGTAATATATTTTTTCAAATAATTATTATGAGTTAAAAAGACCTAAAAAGCGAAATAGTTTCATGTTTTTTACACAAATATTATGAATAAAAAATTAACTGTAACTAAACACGGCACTGAATAAAGCAATGAAAGAAATTAATATTTTATTTTAAAACCACTTACAATAATTAATCTGATAATTCCTAAGGTAGTAAAAAATTTTTTTAAAGCAATTTTTTAAAAATATAAATAAAATTATTTAAGATGAATTCTCAAATCAATTTTATTAAAGTACGAGAGCAAATGTTCAATTTTCTCTTTCTTTGACCATAGTTAACATTTTTAAAATATGGTTAAATGTTGAAGTGATAATTTTTTATAAATAAGGAAATATAAATCATTTATAACTTATCATCATGTAAAAAATATTTGTTTTAAGTAAATCAGATATGAATCTAAAAATTAATATGTAACGAAACCGGCGTTAAGCATAAATGAAGTTGTTTTTCAATCAAGTCAAATAAGGAGAGGTTTATTCTATTATAAAAAAGATTTTACAAAGAAAGAGAAAAACCTCATAAATATCAGAATATTGATATTATAAAATTTTGATAAAGGCAATTTTAAAAACTTTATTGTAATTTATTAAATATATCAATCAAGATACTCTTAGGAGGAACATGGTTTTGAGCTATCAATAAATTTTTGCCTTGAATTTCATTGAACTGAAATCAAATTGTTATTATTGCAATAGAATCAGAATAAATAATATTCCGACATTGCATCCATTGGTGCAAGTTGTACAGCATATATTAGTGGATACAAATCGAAATATTTTAATTAAAATAATTTTTTTGTCAAAAATCGGATTGATATAATGAACATATGTTTTTATTGAATTACAAAGAAACCTCTTAAAAATTAAAGTATATTTTCCTCCCTTTAAGACGTTTTTAATCGCAATTATTATAACAAAAAACAACAAAATAAAAGACTTATTTTAAGCCTTTTTTTAATGACTGTTGATAATGAGCTAATAATTCCTTTCTAAATTCCTCTCCTGATTTAGTCGTACGCTGCAAAATGGTGGACTAATGAAACTCATAAACAATAACAGCTTACAGAAACAAATTAAATAAATAATTTAAATTTTGATTAGAAATATTTACTTCATAAAATAGATTTTAAATGAATAATGATATTACAGGAATGAAATATTAAGAAGTTTCGAAAGAAGATCAAATTTTATCAATCAACTGATTCATTTTTTTACATTTTGCGGGAATCATTCACAAAAAAATTCTGATTAAAGTACATAATACTATTAAAACCTTAATAAATTGAAATATAAAAAAAAAGTATAAGTTTTTGATAACTGTTTATTTTTTCCTGATATTATCGATATATTTAATAAATATTTTATTAAAAATATTAAAAACTCTTAAATTTTTAAAAAAACATTATTAGATATAGAAACTGTCAGACTTTACAACATAAGGCACTTTTACCTTGCATGCTACTCTTATTATTTAATTTTAATTTCGGGTTTAGAAACAATTCTTTTGAAAAATAAGCTGGATTTAATTTTCAAATTTTAATACGTTTTGAACGTAAACATTAGAAATGATTAAAAACCGGAAGACTTTATAATAATTATTCATTTTTTCAATCAATAATCTGAAATTTTTTCAAGTAATAATCTGACAGCTTTATATAAACTATTAACATTTTGATTTAGGCACTTTGTTATTTTTCCAAAAAATGAAATATTTGTTGAAACACTAATTTTTTCGAAAAATATTAATTGGGTTAGATTAACACTATATATTAAAATATATTTGCTATTAGTATCATTAACTTATATGACCGATTAAAGTCGCACACTAGTTAAAAAATATCTAAAAATTCACAAAATAATTTATTTTATATTTGAGATTTATTCTAAAATATGTTTATACGTTCTCTTAAATGCCGCTTTGATAATATATGCTATGAATTTAATATGACAATCCCGCAAAAATTTAAATGCTTTTAGTTGGCATTTCTTATAAAATGAAAAATTATGTTTATATAATCCAGATAATAATAGGAAAATAAATTAAGCTGTACGAGAGACTTGTTTGTTATGCAAAGTATAAAAAAAATATAAATTTACAGTATATAATTGATTTAAAAAAATAATGATTAAATTTTTAAATTAACACAAAAAATAAAATTTAATAAGCAAAAATAAATATCTTTTGCAGTACTTAAGTAATATTCTTATAGTTAATATATTTACATATTCTAATTTTTTCGATAATTTTGAGAACAGCTTTTGCAAATAAAATAGAAAATATTTCCTCTATTACATTATTCCCTCAGCAGAAATCAACTTAAAATCTTTAAAAAAAGACAATAATTAAAAACAAAATATATATTTTAATGAGCTTCAATAATTTATAATGATTCATTTTAAGCGTAAATAGTGGTTCTAACTGAGATTATAATTTCTCTGCATTTGATGATCTCTAGTCTCAAAGAAATACAAAGGGATTAAATATGACTGCAATTTTAGAGTTTAAAATTGTTACGAATTTAGTAATTTAATTGCCAATTGATGTGCGGATTAATATTTTTCGAAACTTTCAAGTGGAAATAAATTGAAAATTATCGGCGTTAACATGAGATATATGATCAATCATCATCTATCTGCGAATTCAGAATTTTCACCTATAATCTGTCATATGATAACATGCCGATCTTATAAATCTTTTTTAAAAATATTATTGAGATACACATTTAATAATAATTTTTTTTTATCTTAATAACGATTTTCGAAAAATGTTTAATCTGTATAATTTAAAATATTAAGCAGTAACTTTTTTTAATCAACTTTCATAGCAATTTCAATAATTTCACTAACTGAAAATCGATTTCATACATTGCAATGAGTTTCAAATCTTTAAATCATTCATATGGCACTTTCACAAGCAGTAACCATTATCGATACTAATTCGAACCTCAAAATCATTAATGCGCCTAATATAAGGCACATCATTATTTTTTATACATTTTCTAATACTAAACGTTTAAGTTCGTTTTTAATATCATCGAACATAAAACTCAGACAAAAACTCAGACTCTATTAACAAATAGAAAATTCTCGGTGTTTTATAAGTTTATATTATAGGCTAATACCGCAGTAAACCAATCAATTTTCTTTTGTGAGACCAGGGAATTATAGAAAAATTGAAACATGAATGATCGTAATAAAAAAAAAGATATCTTCTGTTACAAAAAGTTTCTATAAAATAATTTTTATATAATTTTACGGTGAAACACAACAATATTGTAATAAATAATTCATAATATGAATTTATTCATATTGCATACTCAAAATCATTAAATGATATTGAGAATGCAAATAAATATACATTTCATACATAATATAATGATACAATTTTTATGCAGCGCGAAATAGGGCTGATGAAGTATTCTACAATATTTATACTCTAGCGGCACAAAAAAGGCGTTATTTTCTTTTTCTTTTTTAATTTAAAAAAATTTGATAGAGTTAAATACCAAATTATATTCTTAAAATTAAAATTTAAAAATGCAGGTGAATATACCTGGTCAATCCATAACGTCATAAAAAATTTTCTGGAAAAAGATTGACTTTAAAACTCACAAAAAAATTATCTGCTAAATTTTCACAATTATATAATTATGCGACAACAAAAAATTAAATGGTATTTAAATTAATAAAAATTAATTATTAAGCGGCAGTATACACCGGCAAGGATTTATTCTACTATCCTAATGATTTACTTTAAAAACTGAATGCTTCTGTTAAATTATTAATCTTTTTGTTTCGTTTGTGTCCACTTTAAAATGTAAAATTATTGTATTATTAGCGTTTTATTAGTACTATATAATATTATGATGAACATTTTAACTAAATTGGTCTCGTAAAATTTGCTGGGAACATTCCTTTTTCACCGGTGCCTTCTTTAATACCCATTAGCCAGCCCTCCTCCTGAAAAATAGAAAATCCTTCTTATCCATACCTCTAAATTTTATATTTGTACAATTCAATCTTATTATTTAAGCTATTTTATTATAAAGAGGTAAAATACAGTAAAACATTATTTTTCACTTTTCATATTGTAGAATAAAAACGTTGACTAATGCTAGATGTCACAGGTTTAATAAGAAGAACGAGGTCATAAAGCTGCTTTTTTGAATATTTAACTGAAGATGTCAATTGCATTATTGATGACTTCATAACTTAATATGCAGATAATATGCTAAAGATGAACTAATTTGTCCTAATTAGAAGTATTAATTTAGAATTGTTAAGTTAATCATAAGCAGTAATGACAAGCTTTAATTATTTCTTAATTTTGGCTTTCCATCTAAGCAAGGCACAATAAACGGCCAGTTTATACTAATTAATCTTTTAATTTTTTTATTCCCAATATTTATATACTGTCAACATTAAAATTGATGATAAGAAAATAAATAATTTCATAAGTAATCAAATGCCCAATCCAAAATTTAAAGTTAAAAGATAAATAGTTCCTGCTTTTAGTGTAAAGATTAAAGGTAAAATAAATGAAAAAGATTAATAACAACTTTACACATTGTAGTTGATTTGAGTAAACAATAATTTAAAATTCGAATTTAAATTATTCTAAATTATTCTATAACAATAACTTGATTTCATAACACAATTATCATTTAATATTTTATTTTGAAAGAATGATATTCTTATATTTATGAAAATTACAAAGTTATTAAAAATTAAGATCAGATTTAAAAACATCCATTTTACTTAACTGATCATTGACTCAGTTAATTTACAAATTGACTGGTGAATGAATATAAGTTATTTATGAATTTGAATTAATTTAATTTATATTTTCTTTTTTTTTTTTTTAATGCAGAATATTTAAAAATGGGCATTAATTTTTAAATATTAATTTAAATAGTTTAAAAGTCGCTATTTTTTGTCCATACCTGTTCCTCAGGATCATCATACTCAACGACTCTTATTATTTCACCAACTTCGAATGAAAGTTCGTCCGAATCTTCTCTATTATATTTATAGGTCGCTTTTACTCTGTATAAAACTCCGGGCGGTAAATTGTCAGTGGTAGCTCCTGTGAAGAGAAAAGTGAAAATTATGCTTTTAAAGAAAGATATAAAATAGAAAACGGTTTTTTTTAGATGAAAATTTTAAATATGTTTTATCAATTTTTTAGGGGTCAGATACCTTTGAATTTTTCGTAAAATCTGAAGAATAATATACCATTAGTGACATCTTTTTTTCCTAAAATGAAAGTCAAAAATATTAACTTACCTACTGGAATGTCATATAATTCCTCTACAATTTTATTGGTTACTGGAGATGTTGGAGTGGTACTAGATACTGTACTAGTGGTTGATGTAGTCGTGGTTGTAACATTTGACAAGACAGGACTTGAAAGCGATTTCCCGCTGGTCCCGTTGACGACGCCGTTGTTTAGATTGAGCGTAGTTGGACGCGGGGAAGTATTGGTAGTAGGAGAGGACGTAGGGGAATTGGCTGAGGGGGGAATATCGCCCCCTGCAAAACGCGAAACGGAATTAAGCAAACACCACCATGCAGACTAACAATAAATTCTAACATTAAAATGCAAAAACATATTTTATTAAGAACATTACGATAACGTAGGATAATTCCGAGCATTAATTGAACAACAAATAAAAATCTTTTTATATAATACTGGTTTTGTATATAAATATATAATTTATATATTTTATAGAAATATTTACATATATTGATATATTTTTGGAAAATCAAATAAAATTCCTTCAATTTATTTTAAAATTCACTTTCACATGTAAGTTTTATTATTATATTAAATTTGGAATTACTATTAGCTATTTCATTATTAATTTACTATTAATGTTAAATTTATTTTTAATGTTATTGTAAGTACGGAAAAAGAGTGTAATTTAAAATTAAAGAAATTTGTTAAAAGAAATTTGGGTTTTATATCACCTTTAACTGTATGTATAATGTTTTACAAAAAAATGTTTTTGCATTCTGATATATCAGATACAAACAACAAAAATAGTTACTTGTTACATAATTGTTAATTTTTGCATTATAAATATTTATATTAATATGAGCTTTGCAACTGTTAATTAAAAGCTTTTATTAAATAAAACAAAATAACCTTAATAATATTTAATTCAAAGTATTGCTTCAAAATCATAGATATATTCTATATACGTAATTGATATATATCTACATTTAGATACAATCATATCAATAGACTAGAAAATTCTCTGGAAAGTAAACCATACGACGATGTACATCGAAATATCTTTAATATGTGAAATTAGGACAATTGGAAAAAAAGACACTGAAACTGATATGGCCACAATGAAAAATTTATGTTTAGTTTGGTTGCAGTACACAAAAAAAAATACAAATATTTTTACATGTCAATATAAAGATACAAAATAATTTTCCTTTCTTATTCTTAAAAAAGATGAAACTTTCATAACAAAATTCAAGTTGTTCAGAGTCATATTAAAAATTTCTGCTTTTAATTTTAGCTTTTGATATTATGAATCACAAAACCGAAGATGCCTTAATGTAAATATTGGGTTTTAATCTTCAAACGAAAAGTTAGTATAATGCTAGAAAATAAAGCAAAAATAAACCAAAATGCAATAAAAAAATTAAATGAGTCAATAACGAACTATTGGTTAAAATTCAAAATCTAATAATGTGTTTTAAAAGTATTTTTTTGTTGAAAATTAAGTTTTCTAAGTTTTCTAACTTACCAGAATTAACTGCAGTTGGTGGTGAAGGTATGTTTGTGATAACTTTATTATTGACAAAATTGGAAGCATTGGACTGTGGAGATCTTTTCAATGAAGAACTTGGTCCTCTTTGGGCGTCATTTGCGAGTTTATCTGCAATAGCTTCCAATTCGTTGTAAACCTGAGTAAAATTAATGTTTAAAATATCAGTATGATATTTATTTTAAAAGTAAATTTTTTAAAGCTTATGAGTAAATAAATAAATATCTGAATAAATTATAATCAGTGAGACTTCCATCTTGATTAACTGACACATACATAAAATAAAATATAATAAAATCTAAAATTAAACATTTACATGTTTGTTCTCTTACCTTAGCTATTTCAGAGTGAAAAACCTGCTCCGCTGCAAAAAAAGTCTGCAAATTCGTAACCAAAAATAACACTCGTGATTCGTAAAGTGCAGGGAGTTCATCATGAAGCTCACTGTTCAAGACTTCATATGTTCTTTTTGCTTCTTCTAGAGCTTCCTTCGCCTTCTGGACTTTAACATCATCTTTTTTCCTTGGATTGGATTGCAGAGATTGAAAATTGTGACGCTGACTATCGAAATCAACTAACTTCCTTCCTCTTTTATCAATCTTTTTCTAAAAAATGAAGTGGAAAAATAAAAAATCAAAATTTTATTAAAAGTAACATTCTATTTTAACAAAAAACTAACCATAACAACTATAATTTTTCAATAAAATTATGTAATATAATAATAAATATTTAAATAAAATAATTTCCTAATAAGTAAAGTTAGATATTGTTATAAAAAATAGTAAAATATAATATTATCATATACATTTTAATATCTTTACCATAAGAATTTGGAATTTTCATTCCTGATATCTTATAATCTGTTTTGTAGTTACTCAATGTTCCCTTATTAACAAAATATATAAATTTCTCAAAAAAAAATAAAAATTATGGCGACAATGCTCATATTTTCGCGAAAATATAGCTTGAAAAGTTTATTTAAATGTTTTAAAATATCGTTTTGTTTTTTATTTAATATTTGTAATCACAAAAACAAACTCAAATATTCAACATCAATATTTCATTAACTTTTGATATAATTATATTTAGAATTCCAATGATAGCATATTTTTAAGACATATTCTTAAAATTCTGATTTCTAAACCAAAAAAAAATTCTGATTAAAAACCAAAAAAAAAGAACATTTAATGCAGAAATGTTAAAGAAATGAATGTTATGTTAATGAAATTTTATAGAGGTACAAATTATATTCTAAAGATTCCTCACCCTTGTTTCCGGAAACTGGCTTTGATATGTGTTAAGAGGTACTAAAACTTGATCCCCTAATTTGTGGCTGAAATCCTGCCACAGCATTTCAATATTTTGAGATTGGACATAGAGCAAATCATGCCCCGGCCATTGACTCTCATAGATTTCATTTAATGACTCCATCAACGTTTTACTAGCGGTCTGAAGAGCTGAAAAGCAATATTGAGAACTCTTAATCTCATACTTTTACAAAATCAAATGTCTTATCTTTGATAATCAAATTATTATTTTAAAAAAAGTTTCCAAGTTAATAATATGATTTATTTTTATTACATAATTTTATTACAAAAACAAATCTATGTGATAATTTACCTCGAATACATCTAATATAATTATTGAATTCCTTCTGCAATCTATTAGCAGCATTTTGCTGTCTAGTGAAATTGTGCAAATGATCATCGAATATTTCATCAGCAGTGCGATCAACTTTTCCCAAATTTTGGAGAATCTGTAACAAAATAAAAAATTGTTTTAAGTGTTACAATTTTAAATGTACACATTAATTTTAGAATTTGAAAATATTTCGATGAAATTTTAATATAAAAGGAGCATATCAAATTGTAGATCACTTCAGCGCAAATAGCAGTCAATTAAATTTATTTTCATAAACATTGAATTATATATTGAATATAAAACTCTTAAATGGCTATTAAATAAATTGTTAATATATAAGAAAAACAAAAATGAGCAATTAGTACATAATTTTAGTAATGTAAGTCATCGATACCGGGAATATTTGCAGATGGATGACGACCATATTAAGCAGAGCAAGGATAATAAAACCACCCATGGGTGAGGCCAATTCACCACAAGAAGTATATCATAAAGAAAATAAATGAACATCGCATTTTGCTTCGGGAAACAAAATTTACTTTAGGGATATACACCAACTAAACAAAAAAACCAACAAATGAAAACTTTAAAGAAAATCTTAATTTACAGTGGAAATTTTCATATTTTCTGATGAAAATTTATAAAAAGCATTAGATTTTATTCTCGATTTAAATTATGCTTTTTCCAATTAAAAATATCAATACAAGTCATATCATAGAGTGACACGAAAATCAAAGATTTAAACATTTTCAGAGTATTGATGTCACATCATAAGAACAGTAAAATTTTAATGTCTGTACCATTCGAGATATTCTTTTTTCCTTGAAGAAAGAAAATAGCCATTATGATATGGCTATATCTTTCTTAATAATATGGTATAATATAAGCAGAGGAAAATAGGAAATTGGAATGAAAATATATGAAAGCATAAAGTTTTGGTTGGTGACATCAGAAATGATTGTACAAAATTGCCTCAAGATAATTATTTTTCCTCGGCTATAAACGTTTTTACGCAAACCAGAAATTACTAATTAAATAATAACGAGGCAATTAAGGCTTGGAGCTGAGTTGCTTAATAATATTTTTTTAAAACTTGTACATTTGGGTGTGTAGCAGATGAACAATGTATCTTATATTGGAGGTGTACAGCTATTTGGAATGCTAGTTCATTATCTACAGCTTCACTTTTAATTAAAAGAAAGTAATGCAATATCTTGATTATTGCAGCGATGACCTATTGTGCTTGAAGATGATTTCAAAAACTACCTTATAAACAAATACTTATGCTAAATAGAAAATCTTAAACTCAAATATAATTTATAGTTTTAAGAAATTTTAAGTAAAACTTAGAATTGTTGAAAAAACATTAACATTAAACATACTTTTTATACTAAAAAAAGAAAAAAAATTGAATTTACTTTTTAACCACAACTGCAAAACTTATAATGTAAATGACAAGTGTTGCAAAACGAAAGATTTTTTTTCTTTTGGGACGAATGTTTTCTGAAATTATAATTGAATTTACAATAACTGCTATTTTTTTTTTTTTGAAACTACTTATAAAAGTTAAGATTCAAAACCACTAAAAGTATTAATTTCTAATAACCACAAAATATCAAAAGAAATATATTATATCAGCCGGCAGGTAATGTGCCGCGAAAAAAATTTAGGTTGAGAAATTTAAGATTGAAAATGGGTATAATGTAATTATTGAAATGATATGGCATGAAAAAGACTTGTTCTAGAAGCAGGGAATCTATCACATCGAAAAAGGAAACTTGTCTTTATTTCAAGATAATTGTAACAGAATAATCAAAATAATTAAGCTAGAATGTGCTGACTTATACTATTATATAAACTTATTCCATCGAGAATGCTTCATTTATGAAAATAAATTCAATGGTTACTTCTTTAATAAACAAAAACCTTATTAGAAAAATGTTCATTCCTTTCCTATCAAATTTTGAAAAATCAAACTTTTTTCGAATTTTAAAAAATCCAGTGTATTACGTAGTAGTTTTAAATTATGAATATCACAAACATCATGAAAGAAATTGGCATACAATCAAACTTAAACCTTTATTTTCTCTCTAAATTCTTTCCCATTTAGAAAAGGCTTAAAAATTTAATTATAATTACCAGTAATGCTACATTCATCGTGACGAGTTGAGATGTATAAAAATTTTAATTTTACACCTATTGGTTCTGGTCTCTAGATATTTTGTTTTTCATGTTTAAATTATAATACTGAAATAGTTTTTCATTTATGAAAAAATGCTCCCCAGAGTAGTTATTTTTGTTTAATCCCACGCATACTTAACGTCTGATCTGTAAAGCTGAGCTGAATGAGCCAGTTCGGCTTGATATCTTTTAAAAATAATTCCTTATAATAATTTTATTATTTTAGGATAAAGCACCTTGAATTTTCTTGTTCATCTTTTAAAGAATCAAAATAAACTGAATTTAATAATGAATTATTTTTTAAATTGAACAGTTCCGCGAAAAAAATAATTATCCAACGAATATTTCGTTTTGTCTGATTTGAGAAGAAGCAAAGTTAAAAATAAATCGAATGAAGAAACTGGGAAATATTCACGTTTAGATGTATGCTTCACGCATATCGGTTTCGATTTCAAAAAACAATCTTAATCAGAGCAAGAAATTAATTTTTTTTACATCAAACACACATATTTTAGAAATTTGTTATAAAAAAATTACTTGTATTTTCTCCATTGTTCTAAATAAAGTTATGCATGTACAACGAGTCATCATTTCATAAGACTGATTTTATAAGGTATGATGATCGATAACTACAAAAAAAATACATTTTCAAATTTCCATTTTGCATTTCATTTGCATGACCCGAAAGCGGAACAGTAAATCCTAAATCTTACATTCTGAACTTTGATTTTTTTGATTTAAATATTGGAGCCACTATTGAAATTCGAGTTGAAAGTTTCAAATATATTCGTTAAAGAGAATTATACCAAATGTAAATACAAAAAAAGTCGAAAAAGACTTTCAAAAGTTTCTTAAGAAGTGCGGCTTTGTGTGCAATGTATGATTTTGAATTTAATATAAGATTAAAACATGCCACTCTTGACTTCAATTTTTTTAATCAAATTAACTTTCTCTCGACTAAATTAACAAACTTGGATTTGGGAGGAGCTTTATATGTAGGAAACTATACGAAGATTCCCATTTTATAAAATGGCGTTAATGAAATATTTTCTTGAATATTCACACTGATGTATAATCTTTAAATAAATTAAGATAACTTCTTTACATTTTCAATTTCAATTTCTTTAGAAAAAAAATCGAAGATCTTATCGAAAAAGATATAAAAGCTCGATCTTTAGGATGAGCCTTCAATATTGCCATTTATTTAACCAAAAGAAGCAGGCCTTAGCCACATTATCATTCATTTAGTGATTATTAAATTCGCAAGGTAAGGGAAAAAATAAGAAAACCAATGGAAAATAAAGGAAATAAGACTTGTGTAAAATTAAATAAATAAATATATATATGCGTATAGGTTGTACTTATACCATAGATCTTCAGGAAATTGTTTCAAAGAAAATTACTTTGCATGAATAAAGATAGATGTTTAATATCTTATTACTAGAAGGTGAAACTAACGGTTTCCTCAGGCAAGCTGATACCGTCAAGCGAAATAACAAGATGCATATCTTCCGATGCAAAGTTGAAAAAATTCATTTGGAACTCAATATGTTTGCTATTAAAACACTGCACGATTTCGCTTCTATTTGAAGTTTAAATATTAAGTTTAAAAAAATCAACACTTACGTAGATTTTTGTTTTACAAGGAAAAATACGATTGACTAAAAAAAGAAAAATAATTCAAAATTGCGATTTAGTAAGTAAAATATTTAAAACGGAAAACTCTAGGTTAAAGGATAAACTGCAAAATTTAATCATCTAAAGTTTACTGGTGAAGTGGGAAGAATCGCGAAATAACGAGCCACCTCCTCGGTCAAGAAGTTCAATAAGTTAGAACACTTAAAAAATAAGTTCATATTCATTGAACTTACAACCGAATTACACCGGGCCATTTAAGGTCATAGTACTGTTTAGCGTCATAGTTAAGGTACCTTTCTAATCTTACCTCTCAAAGTATGAATCAAATGCATCTTGCCTCAGAATACAAGAGACACCATCTATATTGGAGTAAATCTAATGCTGTAATCTAATATCTGATGATCTTTTCAGTCAGTTTTATTCATGCCACACGCACTTAAGTTTGAGGCAGTTATTAACAGTGATTTTGAAGGCTGGAACTCTATTTTATTTTTACAACTAAATAGAGAAGGATTGTCATACATATATATATGATGATTATGTCTAATCCAATCGATGAAATTTAAAAGACTAAATTGTGCTTGAGAACTGCAATTATATGTAAACATATATATTATGAATCCACATAATTATTAAGTAAGATACATAAGGAAAAACGAAGCCAGTTTACTATTTGGGTCAATGAGACGCGACCAGATATTTTTACCATGACAAGCAGAAATACTCAGTATAGAATTCTGAAACTTCTTATTATACTTTATTACGTGTGTTTATAAATTCATTGTGCAATGAATGAACAAAGCTTGAATTCAATTATTTGAAAGCGCTTTTTCTGAAAAAAAGGAAATTGAAAAATTACCTATTCAATGAAGAGCAATTCTTGGGCATCAATGCTCATAAAAAAATTTTCAGATAACTTTAGCTTTTAGTACTTAACCTGATTAGTTATAATATTGAACCAGTTTGCCCTATCTGCAACTTATATAAATCACAAACTTAGGTAAACAAATTGCATTTCTTTTATTAGAACTACCTTTTCTTCAGACAGTATTTTTGTTTTGAACTCACATCATACTACGAGGCCTTTTTATTTTCTAGAATGGACCTTTTTTTTATTTTCAATATAGAAAATTAAGTTTTTGAATGTAAAGTCAATTTAAAATATCAAATATTTTTTATCTGCGTCCGACTATTTGACGTTTCATTTTGCGCCACATCAATCAGAATTTCTATGTTAATTCTATTTTCAGGCTAAACTTAATCATTTGAAATGAATTATTTCATTTTCTTTTATTAAAATTATAAATGTCTTTAAAAGAACACAAAATAGAACTATTAGTATTGAAATCACGTCGATTTTTTTCCCAGCTAATCACATACTTAGTTAATAAAATATTTTTTATTGTTTTTACATAAAGTAAATAAGAATCAATACATAAAAATATTTAAAGTTTAATATTAACATCATTATTATTTTTAGCTCAATGTATTTTAATAAACTGATGGTAAGATTTATGCTTTTAATATTAGAGAATCTGTCCATTAAAAAGTTTAGAATATGAATTTTCAAATCGCCATCACTTCCAGTTGCCTAACTTAAAGACGATTCTATGAACAAAGGAGATTTTAATATTTATAATAACAGAATAATATGTACGATACAAGAAAACAAGTCCTGTAGGCGTTCATACTGAAGACGCCAAATAAGGTGTGACGTGGGCAATTTTCAATAGCTTTATTGGTTAAACCCACTCTCGAGAATAATCCTCCACTTTCCATGTTAAGCAATCTCCCCGAATTGTACTTGGGCAGTGCTTTTTAAACTATTTAAACTTGCCAATATAAAAAAATTTAGTGAAATATACTGGGCAAAATTTTTCTAGAAATTTAAAATATAATTGAAAATAAATTGTTTAGCAAATTCACAAGTAATGATTTTAAGAAATATCACAAATGGCATCGTGACGACTAATCCAATTAGCAGCTGATGAAGCAGTTTTATTAGTCCCACATGATTCTAAAAATTACACAATATTTAGTAGCAAGGCTAAGATACAAATAATTTTCACTGTCCTCATTTCATTATGTTTTCATCAAAATATAGGTAATCATATATGTCAAAAGAGAAAGTATCAGGATTTTAAGACAGCAGTAGAGATTTTCACGGATAAAAGAAAGCAAGAAATGTGAGATTTTGGATTATGTAATAGTTTTATCATTTCTGACATCAAACACTCTAACAGAGAATTAGAATAAAATTCGTAAAAAAAATAAAAAATTAAAATTGATAGGATTCTCACCGAATCATTTCTAATAAATAAATGTATATAAATAAAATTTTCAATCAATAGCTCTTTAAAATCTTTTGAGTTATTTTAATCAGCAAAGTTTTACTAATTTTGTGAAATTTTATCCATTTAATAATAACACCCATCTATTATCCACCCTGTCTATTATCGAGCATTTAAAGAATTAAAAAAAAAATACAGCTAAATAGAAAATTTATATGTAAATGACAATGGATTTTTTAAAAACTGAAAAATTACAAAAGATCCGTAGCAGTAATATATATTTTTTATGATAGCTCCAAACAATCATAAGCCTAGCGACTTAAATTAATGAAATGAAAAATAATCAATGCTAATTCCGATACTCAACCAATTATGTCAAATAAATGTTTTTGTGCATTTAAAAAAAATTCTTGTTTGATTACTGAGAATTTCATGTAGAAGTTTCACAATTTTGACAAAATCGATAATATTTTTAAATATATTCCTTCAAAAATTAAAAACAACGACTGGGGTCTAATTACAAGTGAAAAAGAACACGACATGACGAGCCCAAATATTGCATTGACCCTGTAACCCACAATTGCTACTTTCATAATGTAGTTTTAAATGTTAATTGAGAAAAATCGCTTTATTGGTTGCGAACGTTTTCGCCAATTAATACGGAACAGAAAGGTAATATCCTTAATTTTTTCAAAAAAAATAAAAAAAATCAAATCTGATTCCGGCAGTTCTTGCACTTCTGGTTTAACTTTTGGCAAAATTAAAATAAAATGGCGAACAAAAATGATATTTTTACATAATATTTTTTCGATATTCGAAATTCAAGATGAATAAATTGTATTAGAATAGGACTCACACTGTGTCGACTGCACAAGAAGCATAAACATTTCAAGAGAGAATGCTCTTAAGAAAAGTGATTTTTCTAACGTAACCTTGGAGCCTGCGTTCCGAAGAGTGGTACTGGTTTCATTCTTAGATATGCACATCATCAAGAATTAAATAGACGATGATTGCACTACCTAATCCTTCGAAGATTCTAATCGAATCTTTTCAGAATGAGATGCTGCTCGACAAATAATAAAGGGACAATCTAAAATTAATACATTAGTAAATTACATAATTTGAAATTTATTCAATGCAATAAAAATCAATGAAAAATTAATTTTGTCGTTCATTTCGTCTTGATAAACAGCAACATGAACAAAGATTAAGCTCATTGTGGAAAATATTCCATAAAAAATGGTGGAATCTTTGTGCACTACCTACTAATTTCCACATTTTTTAAATCAAAATATCATCAAAATTTTAAAGAAAATACGATATTTTTTTAAAATGCTCAACAGTAAATTTCCAGTATTAATAATATGTAAAACAATCATACGCTTTACCATTAAATATATTATAGAATAAATTTTTGCTTCAAACATAATCTTTCTGGAAATAACATTTAAAATCCAAGAAATTCGGTTTAAAATATTTTTTATTATTAATATTAAAAAAGTTGTTAAAAGCAGCAGCACCCCGAAATAAATCTTATGTTACGTTTTATATCAGAAAATCAAAATCAATTAATGAATAAATAACTTAAATTTTATCATCGCAATACAACATAATGCGCTTATTTCGACTATTGCTGAAGGCCAGATGAATTTTTTTTATTAAAATTAATTAATCTCACATTGAAAACTCAGAGATAAAATGCATGAAAATCTAAGAGAGAAGTAACGGTTTTCAATTTATTTTCGTAGTGTTCATCAGCATTTAAGGAAAAATTATATTCAGATAATAATTGCAGAAGTATAAATTTTTTGTAATTTTCGCGATTCTTTTCCAATTTTTGACCTTTAAAAGAATGACCAGATGTCAATATTCTCATATTTCCGAAATCAACATTATGAGAAACCGTTGATCTGAAATTGAAGGAGAAAGCCTACATCTAAAAGCAGATGTGAAATTAAAATAAGACATTAAACCCATGATCAGCTAAATTATTTAATACCGGTTAAAGAAATATAAATTGTAATGTATGAAATCTTGAAATTTTCAATTTAATTCGTTAGACACGAAAATATTTTTTTTTAAATATGAGAGGAATCTGAAACGATTAAACATATATATAAATCTAATTATGCTCAGAGATTTTAACAGAAAATTTAAAGATCAAGAACAAGAACATAAACATCACAAAATAGGCAGCTCAGTTCAATTACAAAATTATCAAAGCTCAATCTATGCCTTTTTAAAATTATCTCATTGTGCAACCTATAAAACAAAATATTTATCCAATCCGAGATTTTTTTTTCGTTCAAAACCCATTTCAAATAACTCCTTTCCTAATATTAATAACCTAATATAATATCTTATATTTAATAATTGCTTACTACATAATAAAAGAAAAATCCTGTGCTTGGATCAACACTTTCGAGGTAAAGACAACGTTTTTCAAATTTTACCTTACCCTTCACGTGCATCCTCATTTATTTGTCTCATTTATTAAATGATGAATATAGTCTATAAAACTTTTATTCTATTATTGCTTTTTCATTTTTTAATTAAAAATTAGCAAATACCCGATAACAAAAAAAGATTTTATTTGGTGATTTTTGTTTATCTGTGAACAAAATTTCGCTGACTTATAAACTATATCGTGAAAAATATCAAATCAATAATTAGTATTTTAAACCAGTTTCAGTTAATTATACCTTTAATATGTTTAAGTTTGAAACCTTTCGCTTTTATTATAAAAATGCATAAAATGTATTATATAAATTCTACGAAACTCGACATAAAAATAGTGATATTTTAATATCCTCAAACAATTGAAATTGATGGAAAATTTAGTTGAATCTTTTATTACTATTTAAATAGCTTTATTCAAAAGTAAACTAAAGCGAATCCAATTCGTCAATTAAATTTTTCATATAAAAATTTATATGAAATCAAACTAAATTTTCTTTAATTATTTACCATGAATAAAATGAATTCCAAAAATGAGAAAAATTAAAAACAAAGTAACAAAAATATGTATTTCAATTAATGTAAGATGTAAATAAATTTTAAAATATCATTGCAATATTATGATTTATATATGTGTACAAATATAATATTTGCAACCTATAACCAATGAAAAATATTGTATTTTAATAATATATGTCTTTTCTTACTGTTAATTCATATAACAATATAAATATGTTATAAATAATAAATTATACATATGTATACATATAATTTGACTGTATAATAGTGAGAAAATAATCTTAGAATTTATTAATAATTAGAAGTCTAGTAAAATATTTGCAACAAATAATTCTTATATAACATAGATATTTTGAATAATAATAAAATATAAAAATGTTTTGTTGTATATATAATTTTTTCTTTCTCTTTCAACTATACTTTAGGCCATTAGTTATAAAATTTATTTATTATCTAAAGTTTTAATTTAAAATTGAACCAGATGAATTAAAAAGTAGTTGTATGAACAGTATTTTCACTAACGCTTTTTTAAAGAGAAACAGACAAACGGGGGTGTAAAAAGTAAAATCTTGAATTTTATTTTCGTTTCACTCAGATCTTATGATTCAAGCATTGCTTTCCTTTAAAATTTTTAAGCTCGAAGTCGTCCAATTTTACCGGAACAAGATATCATTTAAATACAAGGAAGAGATATACACGCTCTCGATAATGGCTTTCACAAAATAATTATACAATACTGAAATTAGATTTTATAATGGAATCAAGTCATAAATATCTTTATCTTTAAAGGTTTTCCTATACATTTTAAAGTATTCGTTCCATATCCACGGGTGTTTGTTTCAAATTACAATTTTCCTGCTTTGTTTTTTAGATTCTCAGTAATCTCATTTTAAATTAAGGAAATATGAATAAAATTACATGACAAATTGAATAAGACTGGATAAAGACGCGCTTTTTATATTTACATTATTCAAGAATAAAAAATGTTCACAATCATAAATGGAAATAAAACTTAATTTAACTTGTTATTAGTTGGTGATTAAATAAATCTGAGTAAATATAAATATTGACCCGACTAAATGCATAATTACTGTTACCCTAATTTTAGATATTTAATTGATGTTTTCTGTGAATGTATTAAAATATTACTATTAATTTCTCATAATGAATAATGAAAAAAAATGTTGTTAGATTTCACCACATTATTGTGTATATTTAAGGAACATTAATTATTGGAGAGATGCAAATATTCAAAGGATGTGCAATTTATCTATTAATCAAGAAAAATCTAATAAAGAAATTAATAAGTTTACTACAGTTTCTGAACTAATTTCGATTGCATATTTTTACTTTTAATGATAGGAAGCAAAATATTCCAAAAAATTTTAAATAGATACCTGTGGAATCGTATAATTTGCAAATTATTTCACTCCTATTTTTCGTCGAGCATTATGGTCATTAAGGTATTCATCTGAAAATTTTCTAAACACCATTAGCAGCCCATGACAGAAAACTGTAAAGCATAACTCGAGACCTCGACATACATTTTATAAGTCAAAAGGAATAAATATACCCCATAATTTTTACACAGTTAGGGGAACAATTATTTTTATTATATTACAATATTGTATAATATGGGAGTAACAAAGTAATAATTTCTTTAGAAATTTAAAAGTTTTTAAAGGATTTAACTTATACCAATGTATAATGTTCAATAAGAATAGCTTTGTTAACTAATGTAAATTCTGAATTTTTAAAATCCAAAGAATTTATTTAAAAAATCAAGGCTTCACTAATTTTATTTTAAAATCCCTCAGAAAAATAAAATTAAATAATGCTAAAAAGCTGTAGCTAATCTCAGTAGGGGTATCTTAAGTAAAAAATAAATTCATATACTTCAAATAAAAATTTATTGAAAAGTGAAAAAAACTTAATGTATCATATAAAACATTTTAATGCACTATAAAACATTTCCTTGAATAACTGTCAAAAAAATATTTATTGAAATGTCAGAATTTGTCTTCTTTTTTTAAAGTGGTGAAAGACAAAATTCAGTTTTAAAATATTTTTTGCTGCAAAAATTTGGTTTTCAGTTTCATTAAAAATTAATTTGACGAAAACTAAGATAAAAAAAGGATAAGTAGTACTGTATTGGAAATAAATACGAATCTTAACAGGATATTAGATGATAGAGCGAATTTATTAGATCTGATTAGGTTATTTTTAAAACATAACCTATCCATACGTTCAAAAAAGGAGATCAGAAGTGTCATGTACTGTACATGCATTTTAGCACTTCTTTTCTGTCATAATTCGCTTTAATAGAGATACAAATATAATTTCCGTCACGACTGGATCGATGAAAGCAATAACTATGTTAATTGACAAAAATTGTTAATTGAAACAAATTAATAATACAAATAATGGTAGTGAAACTTTCAATACATTCGTCATATCTTCTTCCAAATAAAAAATGCAATAAAAAATTTTTAATATTTATTTGATTACATTTTTGTCCCTAATATAAATATATTTACTTTAAATATTAATCTCTATTATGATAACTAATAAAATCTTCCCAGAAAAATACAAAAACACTTACTACTAAAAAAACTAAAATTATGAACTGTATAGCCTAACTATATGACAAAATCAGCCAAGTTATGAAGTAGAAGTAATAATGTCCTATTAATATAAGTAATTTTAATTTTTAACAAGTTTATTAAAAAAGTGTAATGAATATAAAGAACAGAAGGGCGATGTTATGCACAAAAAGAAAAATATATCAATGTGAAGTTAAGAATAATAATAATGTTCAGTATTCAATTGTGTCATCGAATATTTAACCCGAAATTGCGTAATCCTTAAGGCATCATAATGAAGATATTATAACCGGCAATTAGATTGACAAACTATTTTAAGATCTTCAAAATTCATGGTGTAGTGAAATGATATAAGGATAAATTTCTTACATTAAAGGCTATTTTCATACATAGGTTTAATGATTCATGTAATCAAATTTTTTTTAAGAACTTAACCTCATGTTTTAATTGAATATCATGCCTCAGGAAAATAAATTATTAATATTGTTCTAAGATAATATGTCATTAATGAATTTTACTATTTTCTAAGGTTTGGCATTCGAAATCTGAAATTTTAATAGTCTCACATAAACCGCACCGAGTCTTAAACTTTTCTTTTCTTCCACTGGTGCTTACCGCTTAAGCAATTTGTTTGTTTAGAAAAATTAAAGAGACACGTTACTAATATAATTTAAATTCAGCACTATTTTTAACCCGGTATCAAGCATGTTTCGAAAATAGAAAGCATCATATTTTCCCAATTTGAACATTATTTTAATCGTAGATATTTCATTACATCGAATAATCTCCAAGAAAATGTCCTACGACTCAGTATGTGAAACGTGAGCAGAGGCAAACCTTCAAGTATTCATCATTTAGGTCTAAACATAACAAAGAATAATAATTAGGACTTTCATCTAAATAAGAAAAAAGTTTCATTGCAGATAATGGGTTATATAGATTTTTCTACATCAGATTAAAGTTATGTCGTAATAATTCGTGACATTTCTTGTTTAAAAACGTAAACTTTGATTATATGAGAATAAAATTAATAAAGTTAATATTAATTTTAATATCGGAGAGAAGACATTGCAACAAAGTAAACTAAAGGAATATTTTCCTCGAGAATTTGACAGATTATATTTTATAAATCTGATGGAATGTTAGAGCTTCCACATATTATGCTTTAGAAATGCGAAATCAATTTTAAATTTGATTTTAGCAAGGATCTTAACAATTTTCCCTGAGGAAAGCAATGAACATCGCAGGTTCAAATCTGGGTCAAACTTTCCTCGTTCAGTGCATTTTGTCGTGAAATGTTGCGGTTGGTCGTGACCGGGAGGTGTTACTAAATTACTAATAATTGCAAATAAATGGCAATGGGATTTGCGAGAATTTTTTTTCAAATAAAAATAAAATTTTTTCGCCATTGATATAGCACTTGCTTCACAATCTGAGACAATTAATGAATACAAAACTTTATGTATCAATTTTTCATGAGGAGAGTTAAGTAAGTAGAATCCCAGAAGGAAAAAAGGAAGATTCTAATCTCATGCTCGGCTTGACTTTTTTTTAATATAAAGACACACCTGCATGTTTCTCCCTAGGAAAAGCAAATAAATAAAAGCTCTCTGTAAATATTCAGGTCTTGTTTTTATTTCTACCAGACAATTCTTTTTAATTTGTATTAAAATAATTGCTTTGAAAATTAAAATTCAATTTATCCTCACTACTTCTTTCAGATGTATATATTTTTTCTATGAAAAAAATAATAAATTAATAATTTCTTTATTGAGCAATAAATTTTTTTTAGATAACAAAAACATTATTCAAGATGAAACCAACTGAAAGAAATTCCTCAAGAAAGATAAAAGACTTTTCTATTTCGGATTCGACATAAATATTTTCTTATATTTAAAATATCTCAATATATACATATTTGAGATAATAAAATAAAATAATTCTACTTATATGACAAGTATGATAAGTTTTCCTACTCGCATTCTTTTGTTCGGAATTATTTTCATTCATACATTTATAACATTCGCGTTCTGGTCTATTTGAACAAATTAAGAAGATACAACAAGAAATGAAGAATACTTATCGATGGAACCTTTGCTTTCTAATGGAATATGTAATTGTCGATTCTGTGCCTGAAAAAGTATGCTACATGGAAATTGTGAAATATTAATAACTCTACAAAGATAAAAGCAGCATTATGCAGACTAGCTTTTATCTCTCTAATTATTCTTTTTATCAGTAAATCTACATTAATATCGTTCGAACCATCAACTTTGTTAATTTTACACTGGAAAAATCAATCTGCTTCCAACAAAAATTATTTATTAATTTCGATATTAAAAAATATGAGTACGAAAAAAATGCAATAAACATATAAGTTAAAAATATGATTTAAGAATTGTGCACAGTATATGCATCTAAAAAAAATAAATAAGATCATCGCAGTAAATTTTCTATGTAACTGATTATACTTGTACCTTCCAACTTCATATACTAAAAAAAATTCTTTTCTGTCTGAATTTTGTAACTTTTCTCTTTTTTTCGGCATTCTTAAGTCATAATGGTAAAGTTCAGCAAATATAATATTTTATAATAAAATATATTTGCAATTGGTTAATTGTTGAGGCCATTACATCATATTTATTTACACCGGCAAAAGTTCGAAAGATCGTAAAGGTCACGCCAAATAAATAAGGAATTTTAATCGAAAATTATTCGAATGATTCTTTCACTCGGAAAAGCTTAGAGAACGGCAAAAAATTCTATTCACATAAGCAAATTTTTTCGATATGGATTTATCGGATTAGTGGATATTTAGTTTCACCACATGGAATTAAAAAATAGTCTTAAAAAAGAATTAATTAAAAAAGAATATATATTTTTTCTTAACCCTTTTAAAGCATATTTCTGAAAGACTTTAAAGTTTAAAATCGAAATTTTAATTATATAACGGCAAAACCTTTAATAAGAAATCTTAAGTGCATTAAAAGTTCATGTACTGTACCAAACTTATCAGTACTTATATATAAGAAATATGTAACATTTTTTAATCAATTATTGAAGACATTACTAAAGCCATCTTTATATCTTCGATGGTCAAATAATATTTCTCACCAAAATTTTAAAAAATTGTAAATTCATGTGCTGATATGGTTGCTCTTTTTTCATGTAATGCACATATCGTAAATAAACCTAAAATGATTATTTTACCTTATACTACAAATCAAGGTTATCATACAATAAAATTCACGTTATTGTTCCCTCTCGTTTAATTTTGGGTGATTTAAAAAAAAATTTCAAAATACTGTGTTAAATTAAAGACTTTAATAAAAAATGATCGTTAACACTAAATTTTTTGTTAGTAAATAATTAAGAAACAAAATCTCTAGCAAATTTATATTTCCAATGCTTATTTAAAATTTTAAGGAACGAATGTGGTTTTACCCTTTAAATCTCACAAAGATAATTTGGACCATATCAATTTACAGGTTCAAATTGGTATAATAAGTAAAAAAATCAATTGTTGGTAAAAATAAAATTTTTACGTATAAATTTTTAAATTTAGTTTTTATTTTATATTTAAATATCTAAAACATACTATAATGAAACAATTTCCATGTAACATTGGCTTATAATAAAGATAAAAATAAACCAAAACGATAACATTATTTACTCCCTAAATGGTTTTAATGTTTACTTAACCGTCAACCCTTGTACAAGATGAAAGACTAATAAACTTAGCTTTTTATGTTCAGGAGGGAAATTAAATTTTATAAACATTTATTTTTTCAGCAAAAATCAAGCAGTCACAGAGAAAATTTATGTTTTTAAGTTGCACAGTATTTTAAAATTATCACTTATCAAGTTTTTATTGCAGAAAAGCTTAAAGAAAATTTTTTACATGAACATTTCATTAGCATGTGGTTAAAATATAAACATAATTACAATTTAGAATCTCAATCCAAGGACTATATGGCTACGAATAATATTAATGTCGCATCTTCGGCCTCAATTTATGTACGAGTAAAAATGCCTCGCATGACACTACGGTTTGATAATAAAAAAAAGGCAGCATTGAATAGAGCTAATTCAGTTATTTCATAGGCATATTATAATTCTTAAAATTTTCATACAAAGTTGCACGACTTTATATAAAATTTTTTAATTCATTTAATACTGATTTCAATTTAAAGTGTAATGGACAAGACCTACAAACGCAAAAACCACTATTTCCCAGCGTAAAACAATAACAGCCTGGGGGTCGAGGTTGAAACAGGTATGCATACCATTTAACATATGCCAGAACATCTTCCAAACAATCTATTACGAAAAAAGTGGATTGCCACTTTCACATATTCAGGCTCAAGTTTCATTATTTAAACATTCGGCCTAAAATTTATCTATTCATAAAACATGAATAATTGCGTCTTCTGAAATTTTATAAATTCTTATTACTGAAATTCGATTTGTCATTTTTTTTATATAAAAATAAAAGCCTTCACCTCAATATATTATTTCGTAGTTAAAATATATTAATTTTTTCCAGGTTCATGATATTAAAATAATACCAGTTTCTTGCACTAATTAATTACAAATTACATTCATCAGTTAAATCTTTTAGGGTAAAATTTTAAAATTTAATCCTTATCACGTGTAGAAATGGACTTAGGTCTTTTTTAAATTTGTGATTATAACGTAAATATAAATTGACTCTGCTATAAGATTTAAAACATTCGAACAGTAATGCTCATAAAGGCTCATAAAGTCATAACATTTACGAACATTAAGAACTCCATTTAAATGAAAAAATTGATCAAAAACTATGCTTTACAATCATGACATTATACTAAATCCGATTTAAAAAATTTTTCAAATTATAAATCAGAAAGAATTTTCAAGTGAAAGTTTAAAAAACTCTGAATTACATTTTCATCTGCCAAAAATCTTTAAAATCAATTTGCGATATTGTTTTTAGAAATATTAGCAGATAAATATTAAAATAACAGTAAATGCAATTAATTCCCAAGCTTTAGTCAATGACTAAACTTCATTCATCTGTTAAAAGATTCACAGTTTAATTACATATTAAGGGACTTAATATAATAATGTATCAATATAAAAGTTTTCTTCAATCAAGCTTTCATGTCATTCCTTTCCACTTTAAAATATGGACACTATATTGATCTTCTAAAGTAAAAAAAAAATTGAAAATTTAAATTTCAGTTACTATTATATGAACATATACTATTGAATACTTATTTTATAGATGTCAATAATTCAAAAGCCCATTAGCTTATTTATCTATTTTTTTTCTCAAAAAAAATGTCCAGTGAAACTTAATAAAATGATATTTTATATGCCATCTACATCAAGGGCATATTTTCATTCAAGAAAATATTTTTATAACTAAAAAAATGTTTAAATACAAAAATAAAAATAAAAATATTTTTATAACTATAAAAAGTTTATAGTCAAACTTTTTTTAGTTTCTGAGCACATCTTTTCCTGTCATCAAATATAAATTTAACATTTAATTCCTACAGTTGTTAAATCCATAACCAGAAAATATATTTAATTGGAAATTTATAAAATTGTATATTGAATATTTATAAAATATAATTGAATATTTATAAAATTTTTAAAAAAATTAAATTCAATTGTCACATACTAAACAAATTTATCTAATGTCCATCTGTTAATTTTAAGAACTGCTACATCTAAAGGAAAAGTCTAATACAGATAAAAAAATCTCAGGTTTTTATCAACTATCTTATCAAATGCTGAATCCTGTATTTATAAAATAATTTTTTTTAAATAGTTTGGATAGAAATGTTAAATTTTAAACTTATTTACAATTTATATTGTTACTTAGATTTAATTTTATTTAAAATCAATATTAAATATTATACAAATTTATTTAAAAAATTTCCCAGTTATTTGATTTGTAAAATAAATACTTTAAGAATTAAATTATAGAAAATAATTATCAACTTCTGTACTGCAACTATCAATAATGAAATATTAATCACTGGAACTTTGGTCATTATTAAAACAAAATCACATCAGAATTATGTTCAAAAAATATATAATTACTTCAACATTTTAAGCATAACTGAGATTTTTTGGCTTAAAATAAGAACAGCTTAAATACAAAAGGAAAAAGTAACACAATTATCTAGCACTGATTAAAACTTGATCCAAATTCATCAAGAAATTGTTTTCTTTAAATATCCGAGGCAAAATTAAAAAGAATAATTTTCTTATTTAAAATCCCAGAGATAAACTAACAATTCTTTTGGATTTCATCCAAAATTTTGCGACTTTGCCAAAAATAGGCCTCAGCCTCCTAGCACAAAGCTATATGAATTTTGTAACTTTTTTTACATTAAATATCAATCAAGAAAATTTAAAAATTTAATAGATTTTAAAAGTAACAGGTACAAAATGGCTGAACCTGAAAGTTGTCAAAAGTAGTATAAAATTGCCATTTTAAATAAATGAAAAATTTTCAGCTACAGGAAAGTGTTAATTTTTTTTTTAAAGCAAAAATAATCAAAATATCATATTTTACGAACCTTTTCTTTCGCTCTGCCAGCGTGTTTTTGTACAGATTTTGCGATTAAAGAACCCTTACTCTCTGCCATTTTCCGCTCTCCAATTATTGAAAGCAACTGCAACTGATTTCTCACATTCCATTGGTCCTTCATTTTCGAGTTCGAAAATATGAATAAACGAGAAACCGGTGGAAGCATAGAGTAAGTAACTTAACTGTAACAATTCATTTCATTAACGTCCTACATAAATTCACTAGTTTTGGCGCGGGATTTCATGACCATTTCATTTTTATGAAAACCAAATTCATTAGTTTGATCTATGCTACAACTAAGCCCTACGAATTATGGATTAAAAAAACAAGGAGATAAAAAAGTAGAAATCTTATAAATTAGCATTGAGAGTATTTTAGATTGAATTGCCTCGATAATTTTCCTACTTTCAAAGCTTGGAAATCACAGGAAAGTTAAAGATTAAATTATTGATGTAACTTCCATTTTTCGTAATTATTAGTATTAAAATGTCACTATTTTCCTTACTGCTCATAAAATTACCAATTCTTCATCTTTAAAAGATCAGCAGATAATTTAATATGAAGGTGAGGTTAATAAGTTAAATTCTTCAAATTTTTTGAATCTGATATAGCAAACTTTATAATTAATGAAAGTTTCCATGTTAATAGAATTTTCATTAAATAATTAAACCATCTTACTAAACATTATTAACAAGCAAAATAAAGGAAACAGAATCGGAATTAGCCTGATGAAAAAGTCTGCCGATGTACTTGTTAATGATTTAGATATGTTTTTAGATTTCCTTACTTTCTGTTTATATGAATAACATGTTAATTTTAACTAATTGTTATTTATAATAGAAAATAATAAAATTATAATGAAAAGTCTTCTGGAAATCTAAAAGTTTACTTGAATAATCTTCAAACTTAAACAACTTTTATTTTTATTATATTTCAACTTTTTAAAGATTTTGTAAAAAGATTTTGTTTACGTCATGGTCATAAAGATGTGAAAGAAAAATGTAAGTCTGTAGATTTACAATTATTTCACATCTTTGTAATAAATACAGAAGCAAAAAAGAAATCGTATTTACTTAGCATTTATTCATGATAAATAAAATTTTATTCTTACTTTTAGGCGTCATGACCTATTTAAAGAATAATTCATAAGAATTATCAAATATTTCAGGTTATGATGTAAAAGAATGTATTGAAAATAATAAGATTTTTAATTTTTTAATAAATTAAATAATAAGATTTTAATTTTTATAAAGAAAATTAAATAGACAAATTGAATGTGTTTATGATTTTATCATCTATTATTTTTTTCAAAAATTTCCATTTATTTATTTTTTAGCTCTTTGATGTCTTAATAGTATCAGTTTATATAAAACCTTCAGCTTATTCTTAGAAGGCAATTGTAAAATATTCAACATAAAGCAGTTTTCAAATATAATTTTTTACTAAGTTAATATCATAGAAAGTTAATAAAAAAGGATATCTTGAATTTGGATTATAAAATAAAATATTTAAAGAAATAACAGATTTATTATAAAAAAGCAATTTTTTTACATATATTTCTAATAGAATGTTTATAATTTTTGTTTTTGCTTTTGCATATTTTTTCCTTTTAATATGATTTTTATATTTTGCACAGCAAAATATTCAACATTACAAAAAAGAATGCTTTTTAGATCTGAATTTAATTTACATAAAATTTTTAATATTTGTTAAACTTTGCATTTGAATTTATGTATTCTTTCATAATAATATCTCAAATATATTATTAAATATAATCACAACATAATTAATGCTACTTAAGTAACTAATAATAGTACTAATTTTTTAAGAGATATTGTAAGATAGTATAAGAATTTTTGAGAGATATTAAAAAATGATCATTTTCTTTCAATATCCTCATTTTTGTAAAAGTATCTAGACAAATTTAGATTTAAATTATGATTATTTTTTAAAAGCTTTTAAATTCTTCATTTTCAAGATTAAGATTTTACATATATTTCATATATAAATTTTAAAATCTAATCTAGTTTAGAGTTTTACAAAGGACATACTGAGATAGTACTGAGATAGCAACTTTTAAAAGATGATAAGATACAATTCCAATTTATTGAAATTTAGTTCTTTGTTTAGTGATTAAATAATTAAGAAAAAAATTTCTCATCCTTTTAGTTTTTTTATCTCAAAATTTTCATTAAAATCAGAAAATTTAGGTATATGTAATAAATGTTATTCTTTTTTTTTAAAAATTAAAAAACTTCTTTTGAATTTATTATTTACATTTGTATATACATTTAAAGTTTATTACTTGGAATAACTTTTTAGTCCAATTTGTCTGGTTTCTGTCCTACATCATCCACTGAATAAGCCTTATAAATAAATAATCCTAATGCTGCATGCAACATCAAAATTGCACAAATAGCAGAATAAACATTGCCAGTGACACTATCAACCCCAAATATTCCTAAAAAAAAGTTTCAAAAACAACATATTTTTAATTATTTAGTTAATATTAAATAAAGAGCATTAAAGAAAATAAAATATTTACTTACTATCGAATAAGATAATTTTACTTGTGAAAAAAGTGGAGATTGGAAGAGCTAAAATTGTTATACTATAATATAACACGCTACGAAACGTATCGAAATCAGCCTAGAAAAAAAAATAAGTGAAGAGAAACTATTCTGACTTAGCAATAATATTTCTTGAGATGAATTTAAAACTGATCGTACCGGCATTTTTCAAAAGGACCTAATTAACTGACAAATTCCATCTAAGTAGGTGAATCCGCCATTTGCCACGTTATTATCCATTCTATGGAATGTATCAACTACTAGATAGTAAAAAGTTTGCAAGCTCATGTTTCCGGTATTACTGCAAATAAGGTCTTTTCAGTTAATAGAAGAATGATATTTCCTAATTTGAAAAACGACAGGTTGTTGCGAGCAATTAAGCAAGAAGAAGTAGATCGTGTGCCGGTATGGATCATGAGACAAGCTGGTCGATACCTACCTGAATTTCGTGAGATAAGGTTAAAGTACGATTTTTTTACTATATGTAGGACACCTGAATTGGCAAGCGAAGTTACGCTTCAGCCGATTAAGAGGTTCGATTTGGATGCTGCTATTATTTTCTCGGACATTTTAGTAGTGCCTGAAGCATTGGGTATGAAGGTGGAAATGAAACAAGGCATTGGACCGGTATTCCCCGATCCACTCCAAACGCCGGCGGATATAGAGAAATTGAAAATTTCAGTTGATGTTTCTAAAGAACTAAATTATGTTTATAAAGCTATTACGTTAACAAGGATAAAATTAGATGGTCAAGTCCCTTTAATAGGTTTTTCTGGAGCTCCATGGACTCTAATGGCTTATATGGTAGAAGGAGGAAGTTCAAAGACAATGTCAAAGGCAAAAAATTGGTTGTATAGATGGTCTGATGAAAGTGAAAGACTGCTTAGCATTTTAACTGGAATAGTGATAGATCATTTAAAACAGCAGGCAATAGCAGGGGCTCAAGTTTTACAAGTAATTAAACTTGCTGAAACATTGTATATTTTGTTTCACAAAAACTTAAAGAATATTAATTGATTTTTATTTTAATTTTTCAGATTTTTGAGTCAAGTGCAGAATACTTAGGTCCAGATCTTTTTAATAGGTATTCAATGAAATATCTTTCAAATATTGTAAAAAATGTAAAAAAAGAAACTGATGTACCTATAATAATTTTTTGTAAAGGAGCTCATTATGCAATATCAGGTATTGTACTATTAGATTTTTAATATGTTTATGTGACTGATATAAAAAAATGATATAAATTCTTAAATATTTAAGATATATTTTATATTGAATTATAATTTAATATCTAGATTTAAATCATATATTGAAAATTATTGTTTACTTTTAATTTGCTTTATTGCATAAATTATAAATTTAAACAATTTATTATATATGTATTTATTGGTTATTAAAAAAATGCAAAACTGATATGCAATTTTGTTCATTTAACTTTATCAATTTAGTTGATTTTGTCCAATTTTGTCCCTTTCCCTCATTATATTTATAATTTATAAATTTCTATTATTATGTAGTTGCTTGTTTCATATTATTAAAATCTCTCATGATGACAAATTAAGTATAAAAGCACTTGAAAGATAAAAATAAAATTTACTTTGACTTTAAACAATATTTAACATATTACAATTTAAAACTTGTTAGATTCAAATTTTTAAAAGAAAATATTTATTTAGTAAAAGACCTCTATATTTTTTACTTATTTTATGTTCCTGCATCATTTATTATCAATTTGAATGCTTAAAAAATTCAGAACAAATCTAATCCCTTAGAGTTTAAAGGGTTAGGCAACCTTTTATAAATATTTCTATAAATTAAATAATAAATATCTATTTAACATTAAGAGATTTTATTTAGAGATCAATAAAAAATTAGAAAAGCATTAAAAAAACAATTATTACTTATATGAGCATTTCAGAATATTGTATTGAATCACAGTATAATTAACCAATGAATTTTTTAGGAATCAAAAAATTGGTTTATATAATATAAAAATTTATTGATGATTACAGAGATGAAATGAAAATAAACTAGTTTTAAATTTTCTTAAAATAATAATTTTTCAGGGATTTTATAAGTATTGTCCTCTTCGTTTTGACCAATTTTCATTCTAGCATTAATTTTAGAACACTAATACATATAATATTAATTGGCAAGTCACAGGCTGCCGACCCCTCACCTACAACAATGTTTTCTTTTAATTCTTGATAAGAAAGATACAAAATAGGAGGCCGAATTTTCCTCCTCCATAGTTTCCTTCAGTTTTCTTCACTATAAATGTCAGTTTTTTGTAATATTTGTTCAATATTATTAGGATACTCTAAAAGCCGTTTATTCTAAAGAGTATAAAATGAGACAGAAAATTAAATAAACTTTCTTTTTATGAATCTTGTACTAATCACCGAGATTCAAATAAATATTGAAATTCTAAAATCAAAATAAGAAACATTGTTGTTTGAATTATATTTGATAATTTTTCAATCAACATGTCTCCGCAAAAATCTTGACCAATTACTTTTTCTTTCCCTTCAAATTCTATTAATATCGGTATTGTCTTCATTTTTAATGGTTAATGAAACCAAAACTGGCAAAGTTATTAATATTTCATGAGACGAAAATAAAATTTCGTAAAATCTTATTCATAAAAGCTTTTTATTTTTTTTTCAGAACTTTCACAAACTGACTGTGATGTGATTGGTTTGGACTGGACCATCGATCCTGCAAAAGCAAGATATGACACTAAACACAAAATAGCACTACAAGGAAATTTAGACCCATGTGCCTTATATGCCTCGAAGGACAATATTAGAGAAATGACGAAAAATATGATAGCAAAATTTGGAAAAAAAGGTTACATAGCAAATCTTGGGCATGGAATATATCCAGATGTTGAGCCAGAAATGGTTAAAGTATTTGTAGATTCAGTTCATTCGGTTTGATAAATTTTCAAAATATTTTTCTCCCGTGTTTTGTTTCCATGTGCTTTTAAATCATGAGGAATAATGGATGCTGATAATTTTTATGACATTTAAGAGAGCTACTTTCATTTACTAATTTCACTGATTATTAGTTCTGCTAATATTGATTTCCATAGAGGCAAAATTCGTGTGAAGCAAAACACATTTAAGATTAATAGAATGATTAGTGAAAATTTGTGAGTCAAATTTTGTTCATTAAAATATATAAAAGAAAGTAATAATAATAATTCCACAGTAATAGAACCATTGGTACGACAGAAACAGATATATATATATATATATATATAGAGAGAGAGAGAGAGAGAGAGATTTTTTATTTTCCGTCTTCGATAATCTCTCAAGCAGAGAATATATTGTCAAGAATTTGTAGCAGAAAGTACTTAGAAAAATTTTAGAGTAGTACAGAGAATTTGACTCCTTGCACTTTAAATTTATCGATGATCAACTCATAATCGCTTATATTCTATGCAAAAGAAAAGTACAAATAATTTCGAGTTAATTTTACGCTCAGTTCGAGATGAACATTATAGATTGACTATATAGTATAAGATATAATTAACGATTACAAGTGCAAACGCCATGTACAAGAAAGCTTCAATGAAAGAGAGCATTGTTCTAGTTCATCCGAAAGTCGCCAGGCAAGAAGTTTTTTCTCATATATATTATTAATGACAAAAAGAGGGACTTGCTAATCTCGTTCCGCAGTAAATTATAAAAGTCAGATAAGTCTTCCCGCGAGGCCCTTAGAATGTTCCATTTGGGACAGTGTTCCACCATGTGGGTAACAGTCCACCACCCCAGACAGCACTCGCGACATTCGTCATTATCTAGTAAATTAAATCACGATGGATTATCTGCAAAATGCACTATCCAATTAGAGCATGGCTGCAAAAGTTAATGGGTAAAACTTCCATTTGATAGGATCCAGAATTGACAAAAAAACTGATGTCTGACTCCCCGTTGTACGGTCGTCCAACAGCATTGCCGTTTTCCAAGGATAAAATCATTCTGAACTTTGATAATCTTTCGGATGATCTCAGCATCAGTAAGACGGAGCTAACCTGATGATGCCCATCTACCGAAAAACCCAGCTCGTGAATGCTCCAAATGCTGAGGAAGAATCCATGCAACCACAATATTCTAAGTATGGAGTACTTATAGAGCATCATTTCCATCGTGCGCAACCACGTAAGCACCTCGGCCGATTACTGGCTTCTCAGTAGGTAATTATCGCAATCAAGAATCCTTTATGGATTCTATCGGATGCAGATCCTCAATTCTGAAACCAAGAGCCTCAAGCTGCTACCACAACCAGTCCAAATGTTAGCGACGTGATCATGAAATTATAAATTTTTAGTGATAGTTACAATAAATTTTGAGGCTCCTTAAGAAATTGAAGCTCTTCAAATATGGCACATTTCTCTTGAAAATGCCCTCTTCAGAACAGCATCATACAAGATTTGCTATTTGAAATTTCTTGAAGAACTCCGCAGAAATCCTGGAGCATTTCAAAGAATATATATGACATATCCCTGATTGTTCCTTGTAAATTTTGGAGTAATGCCGATGCACACCGCAGACCATAAGAATATCGTCAAGTGATCAAGTAGAGGTAGAATCGGAGCTTAACATAGGAGTTATATACGAATATTTTAAACTGACTTTAAAATCTGTCGCAATTTTAATTAGGAGATGTATATTTTCAAATTTAACGTATTTTATCCGCTCTCTTGGAAAATATATCATTACTGTACAATATAATACAAATAATTTTTCATTCTTTTTAAAAGGACAAAATTTTTAAAAATAGATATTTCCACGATGAAAAATTTGAAATTTTGTCCCCTTATTTATAAGTTGCTGTCTCCTTCAAAATTGTAATACTTAATAAGAATCAGTTCTCCGAGCCCCGATTCTCGACAGACACCAGATCTTAAGTTATAGAAACCAAAAATAAATTTTTCCATCATCCGGTTTTAACTTGTTTCGTCCGATATACAATCTTCTTCGAACTCATCATCAAAATCTTCGTCCTCTTCCACTTTAAATTCTTGTTGGGATTTACAAGCCGAAAGAGTGATAGTTTCCAATTTATTTCTATATTCTTCCGCTTCCTTTTGCTTTTTGGTGTACAATTCCCTATATTGCTCGGCTTCCCTCTTGGCTTCCTCAAATTTTTTATTGATGTCTTCGATTGCCGGATTGAGCTTAAACGAAATGCAACTAAATTAATCTATGCGGTATAAAGAATCCAGACTAAAGGTGAACCGACTTATTGATCTCTGATAAAATTAATTTTTAATCAATAATTTACCACAATACTGAAATGTTTTCTTAACTTTTAATACGAAAACATACAAAAGGTTATAAAGGCATAGCTACCAAGATAAATTAGCCAATTTTTATCGTAATTTTTTCTTTTGCTCCCCTGATTAAATTTTCCATTTTTTTGATTAAATTTCATCAGAAGAAGCTTTATCCATTTGCAAATTTCTCATTCAATAATTATTAAATTTATTAGAGTTTAATAAATAAAAAGAGTCTGCGACAAAGCTAGGGTCAATTGTCATACTAATTAAGTGTGAAATATTCCTATGCTACTTTTTAAACGGAAAAAATTACCTGAACAGCTTTCGATTTATTTATTCTAATTATTTTATTCTGAGATAAGAGCTTACTCCTTCCTGGTCCTGATTCTGATAACGTTAATTCAGAATCTAATCTAATTAATTTTGCTCCGCTTGAGCAATCAACGACAGGTCGTTTAAGCCCTTTCGACGGGGAACTTTTTTCTTCGGTCAAGCTTAAGGCTTGTTTACCTGCCTCTGGAAAAATGAAATTTTTAAATGCATACATGTACATATATTATAAATAAATCAATTCGCCTTTCTCCAAAATGCATCATTTCTTAACTTGCAGCAACAAAAATATTTAGAGTTCTTCAAATTAAACATATTAATGTGGAATATTTCAATAAATCAAAAGAAATAAATCTTTTATGATAACATCAGTTTTCTTGTTATGTGAAGACATTCAAACAATTTATATAAATTCTAGTCAATAAAATACAAAATCAAATAGATGAAAGTTTAATTTGCATAAATAAACTTAAGGTGGATGAGTGATGGAGGACTTTTGAATATTACTTTAGACTTTTAATTGGGGTATTCTTTGGAGTAAAGAGTTTCTAATTAACTTTTTTTTAGCAGAAAACAAGACTACAGCAATATCAACAAAGCTGGTTGAATCTTTCTAATTTGTGAAATGAAATGTTGGAATAATAATAATAATAATAATAATAATAATAATAATAATAATAATAAAAGAAAATTTATGGTAAGAAATTTTCAATACCTGTCAAGACAACAGTTTGACCACTTCCCACAGCTGATGCAACTAAATTTATATCTTCACCATCCAACATTTCAATTCCATGTTCTTCAAGTAATTGAAGAGCAGCAATACGGTTTTGACGTTCTTGGTCTGTTGTACTTTTTATATCTCTTTTTGAAGAAGTTCCTTTTTTATTTTGATAGGTTGGTAACACTATAGCTGTTTTGGGTCTATCACGATTTTTATGACCTGCTTTTTTTAAAAAAAAAAAAAATAAATTTCCATTATTTTAATAATATTCTTTAAGATAAATCCGAATTTTAAGATTAATTTATCAGAATATCATAATAATTAAATGAAAAAAAAAAAATCAAATTCAAACATTACCTACTTCAGTGGAAGGCTTTGTATTATTTTGTGAAACTTTCCTAACAGGTGGACTAAATCGAAATTCAGATTTATTTGTTTCCACAACTGTGTATTCACCAGTTCTTGGTTCAATCTTAAAAAAGAATTTTCTTATTAAAGATATTAAAACTTGATAATGATTAAAATTAATTTCTTTTTATTCACAATTTAAAATAATGTTTTTTGTGTGTTTATCACTTTAAAAGTATAATTCACAAACTATTACCATTTAGATGCTTTATCTACAGATCTACAGAATTAAATACCAATAAATTAAATCCTATTTCAAATGTTGAATTAAAATGATTTTTTAATTTTTTGGAAAACAAAATTTTTCTAAAAACAAAGCCCACCTGAAGAAGATCAATTATGTCATGCCTTTCAGAATCATTAGCAATATCAAAGCATGTCTTATCAAATTTATTAACCATAGTGGGATCTGCTCCATTTTGAAGCAAAACTTTGACTGTTTCAACCTTCTCTTTTTCAACTGCCCAGTGTAATGGTGTCATCTGCAACTAAATTATGAAAAAATGTAAGGTTTTCTTTCCAAATGAAATTTGAAAGCATAAAAAATAATTAGCTGTGCTTAATATCAGAATTTAATAAGCAACACATTTAATTAAAACCACTCCTTGTTAATCATTTATTTGCAATTACCAGCATTAATAAGTACAATCAAACAAGTCAGTTTTAAAGCATTATAAACAATGGTTTAAAATGAAATTACTTGAATGAACTCAAAATTTGCAAAACCAAATATTGAATAATAAAATGTATATATTTGGTTTATTCTTTAAATAAAATACATGAGAATATCATTATAAAAAACTGAGAACAATTGTTTGAACATATAACTATAATTTTTCAGGACAGTGTAATGCAATTAGAGAAAGATATTATGACAGACTATAAACATCAAACAAATGTTTTTTTTTACTTCCTAAATAACATACACAATACATGTGAAAAGCCATCAGATAAAAAATTATAGGCTATGAAACAAATGGAAGATAATGAAGTGAATATTTAAAGCTTAATTTCTTAGTAATCTCTTAAAAATTAAAGTATAATTCATGAAAACAAAAAAAAATATTACAAGATTCATATTGATAATTAAATTTACCATATCACAGGCATTAACGTCAGCTCCATTTGCCAAAAGAAGCAAAGCAACATCAGAATGTCCTTCTTGGCATGCCATGTGAAGTGGTGTTTTGTCAACTTTTGTTCTTGCATCTTTTAATATACCCGATCTCAATAGCAATTCGCATGTTTCCAAATGACCGCCAGCTGCAGCAGCGTGGAGAGAAGTTGTTCCCAACTGCAACAATTACAAAAAATAGCTCAGAAAAGTACTTTCGAAACAAACATCAAAAAAAGCAAACGAGGGAAATTAAGTCAGGAACCGGACTTTTGCAGTTCAAACTTTTAAATTAACCTAAATATTCTCAATATTAATTCCGTAGACAATAACAAACATATTTACCCAGTCTGTAGCAAAAGGAGCCCCTCCTTTCATCAAATTCCTAACCGATTCCGTTTTACCTTCTTTTGCTGCAAGTAGTAATCGTTTACCCAATTCCACAACTCCGACCCCTGGTCCATTAATTTTACTCACAAATTCCTCACAAATTTCAGGATTTACAATAATTGCTTCAAACTGTTCTTCCTCCATTAGTGTTTATACTTAATCAACAACATCTAAAATCAAAATAAAGAGACCAGGCTTTCTTAATATTCTTGAATAACTGTCCATGTTTATATTGTTCAAAAGAGGACGCCACGGCCATAAATATAATGAAATACCTTATTGACACGTTAATTTCGTAATGAAATCTGAGTTATCTATTGACACTACACATAAATTCTATTATCTAATCTATTGACACATTTGTGTAACAAATTTCACCGCTTACTCCACAGGTTTTCAACTCTATAAATAAATAATATATTCAAAACGTAACGCTTTTCTGTCAAACTTCTCAATTTTATAATTTAAAACCCTTTACTTTTTTACATCAGAAATCTTAATTTTTTTGTCCTTTAAGCGATCGAATAAAACAAAATGTTTTGATGAATCTTAAAAAAAAGTTATGAAGATTTCAAATTTAATTTTTGCGTTCCCGTCTTGGTCAAATAATTCGCTCGTATGCCGAATACAAAAACTTCTACAGCTTGACTTTCTTTCAAAATTGCAATACTTCTAAAAAAAGTTAAATTTAAATTGCTTAAAGTTTCACGTGGTTTTTATAGGTCAGTAAGCAAACAAATAAATTTAACTATATCTTTGCTGTAAAAAGTATTTGATTTTAATCTTTTCGCATGTCTGTAATTAATCTAATGTCTCCCCATCTTCATTTATGATTTCTCTAAAAGCCTCCAGAAAAAAACTAATAATTATATATTTTCTGTAATAATTAACGATTTATCCCGTCAAACAATGGTAAAATATAAAAAAACTCCAGTACCTACCCTTATATCATTCATTACATGAGATTATAAATTTTCTTCTCTTATTTATTGCGTAGTCTAAAATTCTTTATGATTTGCAGTGAATCAATTTCACGAAATTTGCCAAGGTGTGATTTTTATGCATATGAAAAAAAAATATTTCTTCAAAAATTTTTTTCATATTTTAATCTTAGCTAATTTTCCTAATCAAACTAATTTTAAAGAACAATTTTAACAGAAATAATAGTAACTTAAACATGACACAAAGAGAAAAAATAATTCCATCAATGCGCAGAGTCTTCATAAGGTTTGAACATGAAAAATAATTTTTTTTGTTTTTATTTTTTAATTAGGTAACTTATTAAACCAATCAACAGAAGTAAAATTAATCGTTTCTTCCAGTTTTTTATCAAGTTTGTCCAATCATTTAAAATTTTCTAGATCACTTGCTATTTTGAATTTTTTCTTTTAAAAAAAATTAATAAATAAAAAAAGAAAAAAAAGGGGGAAATAAGCCCTTTTGTTAAATATATATAATGAGATTCTCAATTATTAGTAACTTCTGCCCTTACATATCTTTAATTTTACTTTCATTAAAATCATGACTTGAATTAAAACTGCAAGATACGCATAATATTTGATATGAGACTTTTAATAAATTTGCTTCAGTGAAATTAAATCATTAATTCAACCGATTTAATACATATTCATTTACATACATGAAAAATTAAGAAGTAAAATTAAGATGTCATAAATATTTGATATGTATTTGATAAAATACATTAATAAAAAATTAAATCGTGAACGAAAATTTAAAGTATTCAAAATTCAAGTACTCAAAGAGTATAAAAACTGTTTTGATTTATTTTAAAAATTATCTTCAAATCATGATTTGATACTTATACATATAATTACAATTCGATTTTAATTTTTTATTTATTTAAAATTACTAATATTTTTTATTCTTGTTGCTCAATCAAGATCTTGGTTTCGTCCCTTAATCCATTAATTCGAAAACTTTTAATACTATTCTATTTAAAAAAAAGGAAAAAATGAGAAACGCAACAAAATAAAAGTTTACAATTGAATTTTTACAATGCTCTACATCAAAATTCAGAGTTGATAAAAATCGTGTTGTAATTATTTCGAATGTTAAAAACAAAAAAAATTTTTTTTTAATCTAACGACGGCAACTGAAATAAGGCATACGTTAAATTAATTACTTGTGTAATATTTATTTTTTGTTTACAAACAATTTTCGCAGAAATAGAAAAGGCAATGAAAGGCATGAAAAACGAGAAAGCGGCAAGAACGCAAAAGAAAGCGAACGAAATGCCGAAAGAATAAACGAGAAAAATCCTGGAAAATATTATCGAACATGCCTATATGGAGTGCTTATAAATGAAGCCGATATCGGATCGTTGGTACAACATTCACATCATACTTACAAGGCGGCAATGAGCACCTGAGGGACTGCAGAGCGTTGGGTCTCCGCATAAGCCTTATAAAAAAAATCATTAAGAATAGCTCAGTAGACTGCACACTCTAAATGAACAAGCAAAATTTCGGACAATACAATCAATCACATCGAATATAAACGTTGACAAACATATAAGAACGAAAGAGAAAAATAAAAATTCATGTGGACATCGAGAAATCGAGAATATCAGGCTGATATGATTGATATGAACAATTACCAAAATAATGAAAACCGAAGCTAAAATGGCAAATAGATGCGAGAGTTAGAAACTACAAATACACGACATGGATTCACTCATACCAGGCATCAACAGATGGGTTGGCTAGCATTCGGACGGAATTTGGGATTTTCAAAAGTAATCTAAGGAGAAAGCTCTCTACCAATGATCTGCAGCTGCGAAATGTGGACCTTAAGCAGGACATGAGCAAGTTAAAGGTCTACAGAGAGATTTCTATAACTAGCAAGAATGTTCATAGAAATTCATACATCAAAAATATGGCCAAAATAAATATGACGTGACAAGAGGATCACATCGAAAAATGGGAATGAGTATGACATTGAACAAGAAAATAACAAAGGATACGGATATGACGAAATTTAAAACAAGTGAGATGAGAAAACAATATAAAGAAGATAGGAGGAAGTTTTTTTTCAGAAGAGTAAAGAATTAACAGATATATGGAAATACCTTAAAAAATAGCTGATTATTACTATAATTATTATTACACATTTGCATGAATACGGAAATTTAATTATAAATGCACATACATACATATGTGTGTTTGTGTGTGTGTGTGTCTGTATGGTCTGGGGTGTGTATGTGTACGTGTACATACACATTCAAAAACTGTCGCACGTAATATCTAATTTTCAATTTTTAAATTTTCTTCTCTGCGCATTTACAGGATCACTTTTGAAAGCACTATATTTTTTTATTTTTATCACACATTCTAAGCTTTTTGAACACACGATAGAGCATTTAAAAATAAAAACTATGCACGTTGTCACAAATGTTTTCGATTTTGTTTTAAATCGCGGGACGGGTAAAGCGCTTTAGATTCACGACTTTTCCTTTTTTTTGACGCAGACAAAACTTAATCATTCACACACACGGAATTGTTTTTATTTACACATTGTAGGCTTATTATTATTATTGTTATTATTATTAAAAATAAAAAAATGCAAAAATAATTAATTCATAATCATTTATTACAATTACCGATTGATTAAGCAAATTTTTTTCTTATTAAACTGAAGAAAAAAACGAAGTAAAAAAATTTTGGAATAGAATTAAAATACACAATGGTAATAATAGTTTCGCTTTTAGGCTTGTACTCATTCACAACAAAAGTTCGAATTTTTTTAAAAGTGACAACGTGATTTGGTGGGTTCTTTAAAAAAAATACTAATATTTGAGGTTTAAATTCATTTACAAAAAGTTACATTACTCGAATCGTCCATTTTCTTTTAATTACGACAAAAAAAAATCGTCGATACAGACAAGATCAATAGTATAAAACAAATGGCGCGGACCCATTTTGCCATCTCAAAAGCTCTTCCAATTCAATTATTAAATTTATTTCAGAATTCTTGGAATAAAGATGAAATTTGTAAATTTATTTGACTACAATAAAAAAAAAAAAAAGGAAAAGAAAAGAAGCTCTGATCTAAAGGTAAAGAAATCATTCATCATAACCAACTATCAGAAGTAACTTACAAAACAGAACAACGAAATTGATTGGAAGTTATGTTGATTTATTCAGATTGTTGGACGGCAATGAGTCTCTAATTAAATTAAATTCGCAGTCACTTAATGAATTTAGGAGGATTTCTACAGAACAGTTAAGATGCCTTGTATTCGCGAAATTATTAACACTTTTATAATTTTCGTATAAGTATAGATCTTCAAGAAATCTGAGATAAGGTTTATTTTGTATTTTTATAACTTTAATTTAAATAACAATAAAAATAATACTGAGGAAGTTAAGAAATTAACAGGTCAATTATTTTAGATTAAAATCAGTTTGCTGGAATTTTATTTTTTGCTTGGACATTATCGGAATGCTAAAATTTTTTTAACTTAAGTTCAACACAATACGAAAGGTTTTTGGCTTGATAATTTTTTTCATTACTAAATCATCATATTTGCGAAATGAGTTACATGACAAAAAATTAGCGTACCTTATTCCATTAGATCACTTTAAAGTTACGGATTCAGGTAATCCCATCCGATTTTATTTTTCATAATGGTCACATTGAGACAACGAAATAAGTTCGGTACGGTAACTCCCAAACATTTTTGCAAAATTCAATATTTTTTTTTCCTTTTCTCAATTTGTTCAATATATTTAAAAAAATTTATGAAGTTGTAATGCAAATTTTTTTGAATCATACTTTTCTATTTCAAGTGGAGTGCGTAATATGATTCTTGAAATTTCAGAAAAATATAATACATTTATTGAGGAGTTACCTTCCTCTTTTAAAAACCTCCATCAGAGCTGGAATTTCTTTGGCTATTTTTTTCACCCTCTACTATTCATAATTCTCTTTAACATTATTATTAATATTAATATTATTGTTATCATTGTTATTATTATTATTGTTATTATTATTATTATTATTATTATTATTATTATTATTATTAAGTTATAAAATATTAAGGAATAAAAAAAATCACAGACAGACATTTAAAAATTAAAGAGTGAAATGTAGAAGGCTTTACAATTCGAGCAATCTCGACAAGGAGTCACAATAAATTGGTTCTTCGCTAAAATACATTTGAGCTTATAATAACATTAATATTTTCAAATTTGAAAAGATAATAGATGGCTTAAGTATATAATGTTCATTTATTTTAATTAAATATTTCAAAAGCGAGATATTCACTTCATGACCAACAAAGAGTTTTTGCGCTTTGTAACACGTAATTAAAAATATTCATTTACATATAATTAATTATTTATCTCATTGGGATTAAAATTGTACTGAGTTTTTAATTAAGATGTGATATTAACTATAAATGTGTAAGTGAATTAAAACGAACTTTAAGTCAAGCTGACTTTATAAACTCCAATCAGAAAGCGTTTCTTATAATTTAGTATTGAAAAAAGTTAATTAAAATATTAATAAGATTTTTAAGCAATCATTCTGCTTTTTTCTTTTCAAAAAATATAAGGTAAAACTAATTAACAATGTTCTTTAGAAATAAAGTAAAAGTATTCTTTTTTATCGTATGTATTGTCGTATAGTATGCAAGTAAAACATTTGTAAGCTTCTGAATGAAAACATTTTATCTTTTAAATTTACACGGTTTCAAAAGATTTAATTGTTTAAAAATAATATAGATAAAATCGTATATAATTCAACGTAAAATCCACTTAATGCCTAATAATCCTGCATAAACATCTTTCTAAACGATAGTATGCAAGAATAATTTTTTTTCTGCCTTGAGAATTCGTCAAAAGTTAATTCAATCCATTTTAATAAAGGCTCTCTAAAAATTGTAAATGTGATAATGAAATTTTTATTAAACACATCAAGCTTTAATTAACGAATTCTCTATCTTTTAACTTATTCTAAAATAAAATAAAAAATACATAGATTTGCTTTCTTTTTCAATATTCAATTATATTACATCAAAATACCAAAATCTGAATTTACCGAAATCTTTTTTTAATTATATGAATGCCAGATTGACAAGTAATTATCAAAGAACAAATTAATAAAAACTTCCTAAATGCTCAAAATAAAAAATAAAAAAAATCCATTTTCTTGACGTAAATCAGAAAAAGTATCCTTTTGCATTACAACTTCATGCACAAGAGAAAAATTAATAAATAATTATGATCAGTAAGAAGTCACGAAAGTAAGGACCTTCAGCTTTGCTTAACACGTTTTCTTGGAGGACCGATAGGGGGGATCTGTTGCGTTGCCAAAGCTCTGAAAGCTTCTGCTATAAGATGAGGATGAGAATTTATCATTGCCTTCCAACCTGATGTTTCCATCACTTCAGTCGCATGTCTAAAAGTTAAAATGAAGATCTCAGTATTATTTTCCTTTATAAAAACATTAATAATCACTAATGTATATTTCATTTTTATCTCTACCTCTTTTTTTGTAAAAAATTTAAATTAATGCATAAAAAATATATGATCCACAAATAAATATATAGATCCAGCAAAAAATTGATTTCAATATCTATAAAATGAATCGGCACATTTTTTATGATCAATTTGGCAATAATAATATGTTTGCATAAGGAAAATCAAATTTCATTTTGAGATTCATCAACATAACTAATATTCAAACAATGAACTCACGTATTTATAAAATCTATGGCTTGTGCTTTGAGTTGGTTTGCGGTATGGAGATCAGCTAAAATTAGAGTTTCCGCAGCATTTTCTGTGGATAATCCTGTGCAAAGGGCTTCTTCACACATAACCTTCAGCCTTTCAAGAGCATACTGTAAAATTTATTTATAATTACATAATCAACAATTTTACATTACGAAAGTTTTAGTTAGTTTTTAATTTTGTTTTATTTTTACCTTATCAGCAGCAGCTAAGAGATCGCCGGCCATTTCTTCTAAATTGGAAGCCATGCCCGTGTAAATAAATCGCAGCATTTCTCTCAATACCTCATGGTCCACATCTGTTATTTCCACCCTATTGTGTTTACTTTCTTCCATTGCATGCTCGAACATGGCAGCAAAAACCATACTTCGTGCTGCTAGGACGGCTTTGTGTGCCTTTGAAAGAGAAAATTGAAAAATTAAAACCTTGTTTTCGAAAATCCTATCACGATTTTGAAAACAAGAAAAATTATTTTAAAAAATGAAAATTTTAAAAAATTAAATGCAAGCCTTTCGTTTTTAAGATGTTGCAAAAAAGTCGTCAACATGAAATTTATTGATTCTATTTGCTGTTCCTAATCGAAAAATTCAAATGCTAGATAGGGTAAGTCATTATCATTATAATTTTCCACTCTTTTTGAAAAAGAACGGATTGAAATTTTTTTTCTATTAAATAATTAACTCTTTCAGTGCATTTCCAAATCAGTATGTCTACCTCGATCCACTCCTTCAATCAGTATTTGAAATCAAGAATGCTCGAGGAATAGCAAAAACATGGTGAAAATTCGAAAACTACCTGGAACTCTCTACCGCAAACAGATAATGTTACATCACTAAATTTTTGATTATCGAACAACGATCCAAAATCATCTGATAATCGGCATTCTGGAACTTTGAATTGAACAGCATTACTTTGTCCTGAGATGTTAACGGAATCTGCAACAACGCTCACCTGGAAGAATAAAATAATTTGGCCTCATTATAATATTTCGGATACCGCTGTTGCATATACAACAGCAAACCTTTGGAGATCTCCTTCATATATAATAATTTCTTATTATATGAGGTCTCTGAAAGGACTATCTAAGAAATAATCATATAACAATATGATTTCTCTTTATAGAGATAGCCTCTTAAGGAGATCTCTCCTTGTAATAAAGGAGAACTCTCTGAGAGAGAAGAATTCTATTATAATTAATAGAATTCTAACTAAATTCTAAATATATAATATAATTCTAAATAGATAAACTAAATTCTAAATAGATAATAAACTAAATTCTATAATTAATAGAATTCTAACTAAATAGAATTCTAAATAAAGCAAACCTTTGAAATTCCGACTTCTAAAAGAGTGAGTAGATTTATGACTGCTTTAGAACTAGGTTACATATTAATACTATAAAGGTAAAACGAGTCGTACCTCACAAAATATTGTAAGTTTGTCGTCTGGCAATAACCCGTTGGCTTCGTCTAAAAGAAAATCCCTTCGAATAAACTTTTTGAAACCCCAGTCTTTTCCTTGTACAAATCTGTACGCTCTTTGGCTCTCTGAAAATTTAAAAAAAAGAATTCATTTACTTCACAAAGTATCATGCTTGAAGATGATTTGTGGAACGTGACCAAAGCATGACCACCTCGTGAAAAAAATTCTTTCACGGGATAAATATTAGAAAAATTAAATTATGCCTTTTCACATTAGGAGAAAAAAGGTTTAATATAGACAATCAAATAATGAAGTATCTTAAAAAATAAATAAATTTTTAGCTTCCTCGTCTAAACGTCTTTAATTGAAGAGTCAAACTGAGAGAGAGAGCTCTATTCAATTTAATGATTTCTTTCATATATAAATGAACTTTTTAACGTTACGAAATATACAAAATTTTTGTTTTTTCTTTCTTTGGCAATATCAAACCTTCGTTTCTTATTAAAATCATTTACATACTCGAAGCCAAACTAACGAAACTAACCCATAGCTTTAGTTTCTTCTCTCTTGGCATTCAATATGGAAAATTTAAATTTGGCCCGCACTTCTGATTTGTTACAAGAGACTAGGAGAAGATAAAGTGAGAGGTAGTCTTTGGATTCCTCATCGAGCCCTTTCGGATTGACTCGTAGGCACCATTTCAATTTATCATTGGCTCCCGCTGAAAATGTCGATGACTTAAGCACCTCTCCCATTTCCTCGCGACAGAAACTGAAATTGTTTATTGTCCACATATAACTGAATTTGACTACTTTTACCTGAAACATAAAAAAATTAATCGTTTAGCGGCCGTACGGGGATAAATGAAAATGCGAACAAGTTTACGCCGCAAATTTATGAGAAAAAATGGTGGACTCCTTGAATTTAAAACTAAACATTTATCCGACGAAAGGTAACCCCAAAAATGTCATCGTCTTTTTTATACCCTCGAATAAATGCAATTTGTAAAAAATTTTTTGGAAAAAATTCGGGTCTCATTTTATTTGAAAGTGCCGGAAATTTTTCATTGTCACGTCCTCATCGCTTCCTGAAAACATCATAACCATTTTCGCACCTTTATCTTATCATTTAGAAACAGTTTGTCTACGTCATTCGTCATTCACAGTTTCAAAATTTTCTTTTCAAAAGCATTTTTTAAATATCACAATCGAATTTCAATGATCAAGCGTATTCTTTGAACACCATATGGATCTTAAGCATCAAAAATTTTTTACTATAAAATTTTCGGACAGGAATAAACACACACACACAATATTCTTAATTAATTACATCCACCGGGACATGGAGACAATAAAAATGTCCTCGACAGATCGGTATAAGAGCAATTAGTGCATTACTGAATTAGCGATCTAATTGCTCCGATTTAAAAGCATCGTCTTCAGCACTGCAAAACATGAGTTTGCGGGACCATGAAAAAGATTATTGATCCAAGGTCGGTAAATATTTTGATAAAGCTTCATCAATCAGAATCCCATTGTCGATTCACCTTCGGTCGCCCGAAATGCTGTTTTGAAAGAATTTAAAACAGAAAAAAAAATCGTTCAAGTCCGGCCACCTTAGACGCCGTAAATTTTCCCAATGAAACCTATTGTAAAAGTTCAAAACCAAATCGCTTTACCACCACGACAGGTCCGTAAGGATTCTCTTGCCACGTGCGAAACGCAAAGCGCCCGAATTTATCCCCAAAAAGAACTCATGTATCTGTTAAGAGTTACGTCAATATCGTTAATTCGCTACCAGAAAGGGAGGAAGGAGGGGAAGGCGGAGAGATTAAAGGAGTGAGGAATGCGAGCAAGATTTTGCGAGATACAGCGAAGCGAACGTGCTTGCCTCTTACCCGGCGAATGCCTCGAGTTTGTCGTGGCTCGGTCTAAACATCGGGGAAAAAACGGAACTGAATTTGCGGGTTTTCGCAAGCTTTTATAACCTAAAACGCTAATTGGTGAAAAACGGCTGCCAACCGTTCATCTCGCTTAAGGCGACGCTCGGACTCGGATTGAAGTTTCATTAACGATATAAAAATAAATAAATTATTTCAAATTTTCGACCTGAACTTTGAAGATTTTTCTCCTTTTCGCCAAGCTTAAATTGTAAATTTGTATCATTCGAAGTATTCTTTGCCGAAGCTTCATATTTGGAACAATTACATTTATTATATTTTTCTCTCAATGTAACCTTTCCATGTTTTCGGGGAAAAGTTTTGATTTGAAAATTAAAAACGTAAATAAGAACTTGTGAATTTAAAAATGAAAAAAAATAAATAACAAAACCGATTTCGAGCATGCGTGGAAGCAGCCTTGTCGGGGAACAAAATGTTATGCCACGACATTTTCGTTTTAAGAAAACGTAAGTCGGAGCCTCTAAAGACGAAGAAAGTATTGTGAAATCGACGCCGATTACCAAATAAGTTCGACTCCGCTGCATGCAAGAAAAAGTTAATTGAAGCGGATGGCTGAGGGCGACATGCGAAACATTAAGATGCCACCGAGGCTTGCGAGCGGAGCTCTGGCCAGACACTTAAACATTCGCGCGGAAACAATTTGCACGTATGGTCGGGAAAAAGAGGTCCAAACCGTGTGCGCGACAAAAATTTTGACGCCGGAAAAAGGAAAAAATTTTCTTCTTTCGTTGTGGGCAATAGGATCCCGAATCCCAGGTGCCGCAAACGTTCGCTCCCATTACTCCAAACACAGAAAGTTCGATTTCCCACCCTCTTTCTCCTCCATGTCAGATTTATCCTCGAGTGTCAAGAATTAAAAGGGAGGCGGATTTTTTTTAAACAAAACAGCGCTGAGGGCAATGCACCGTTGAATGTAAGTTGAAGAGGGTAAACGGTGACGTAGACCTTTATGGCAAAAGCAGATCAATGCACTCTTGTTTAACGGTGCCTCCACAAAAATAAAGCATATTATAAATTAGGAGAGCGCGCGCGCGCAAAATAAAAATACCAAGCTATGAATTTTCTTTTTAATTTTACAAAATGGAATTTTAAGCTTTCATTTTAAAATGGGAACTCTTCTGGGAGAGTACAAAGGCCACGATTAAAGCGCAAAATATTTCTGTGCGGAGCGCATCGCGGTAAGTGGATGATCCGCTGCCAAAAGACGACTGTCCGGGATATAAAAAATGCCTTTCTTCGAGCTTTGCCTCAATCTCTGGGCTTAAGACCCTCGGAAAATTCTCGATATTTTGAGCGTCGCGGAAATTCGGAAAAATCCTGTCCCACATATGCGTAACGTGGGGCAAAGGGAGCGGCCTTTTCGTTTTAAATTTCGGAACTCGATGAATTTTTTTTTTTAATTTTTGAAATTTAAAATTAAATTGAGATGTTTCCTTCGGGCGTTATTGAACTGCTTACAATAATTTTTAAAAAATTTTTTTTCCTTCTTGGCATACAAATTGAAAAAAAAAAATCTCAATTTATTTTTCAATCACTATTTCAATATGTCGGGGGGCCTGCGATTTGTATTTTACCGTCAACCTCGAAAAGCAAGACCTTAATTTTAATAGTGGCGTTAACCTCTTCGGCGAGACCGTAACTTAAAATTCCATCACCACTGAAGTTATCTGGCTCTGTTCTGTGTAATCTTTTTCGCCCGTCTTCGGCTGAAAGTCTCATCCAAGAATAACTTTGAGTTTTCAACTAGTTTCCGACAGCACATTTAATGTTAACCTTTTTGAAATAATACAAAATTTGCAACTATATTTATATTATCATTATCATCATCATCATCATCATCATCGCTCTCTCAGTAATATTTATGAGAATTTCTTATGTTTCTCTTCCGCGTTTGCTCAAATTTTCCCCGACAATCCCATTAAATCTGAGATAAGGCCCCCTATTATCCTTTCACTTTTCATCTCGATTTTCATGACTTAAAAAATCATTAAGGTCCCTCTTTTTTAACAGTAAATTCTACTTTTCCATGACATTCACGTATAACAGAAGGGTAACAACTTTGTTTTGAATGTAAAATAGATCAGGGATAAAATGAGATTAACTGGTTAATTTTATAAATCTGAACAAGGACCCATAACACTTAATAAGAAGAGACAGTTTTCTAATTAATTAATTTTTTCCCTATTTTCTTTTTTAATTTTAAAACCGATATTAGAGGTCCGTATTAAAAAATATAGCCGTTATAATAATTGCGTGTTCTCAAGATAGATGGCAACGGTTTAAAAAGCCAAGATCAGAGAATATGCGACGATGGAAAACCTATTTTAAGCGTCATCTTTAGATTTGAAATCTCTGTAATGTAAAATGTTTTCTTTTTCCATGCCCACATTAAACTGTGAATTTATTATTGTTATACATACTTCGAAATATTTTTAATCATCCTTAAATAGTGGGGGAAAAAGTATATTAAAAAAATCAACTAATGAAAAAAAATGGAATAAAATATTGTCAGGCGCCAAAGACGTCGCAAGAAAACTGTCACAAGCAAGAGTGAGGTATTTACATTTCCGTAAGGTTAGGTTTTCGGACCAAAGCATTTCCGGAAGCGGAAAGGGTTTTTTTTTGCCGAGCTAACAAGTTGAAAAGATAGCTTATGGGGCCAAAAGAATCCGCCCAACTCGGTATGAATCCAATGCGGTCTCCCACTGCCGCCTTCTGATGCAAATGTGAAATTTTGTGAATGAAAAATTAAATTTAAATCCTGCACGAAGATATACAGGCTTTATGAGAAATTTTATTCTTCATTTGTTTTGAATAATATAATTTATTTTATCCGATTTAGCGATCGTTTTGTGTTTATATAAATTTTAGATATTCAGTTATATGGATTTTCGAGATTTTTAATGTCTTCCGCAACCAACGTGCTCTCATACCAATCAAACGAATTTGTAAAAATTTAAATTTATAGAATCTTCCTTTTTTAAATTACAAAATATTCACATTTTTAATTAATTACTTCTGAACATTTTCTAAGTTATTCGCAAGAACGTTGTCTTGTGTCTTTCACACTAGTTGCTTGTTATATCTTTTTCTCCCCTTTTTTTCTTTTTCACTACACATTGTAACGTGAACTCCAAGCAATATTTTCAAAAATTTAATGATCCGGATTACCTTGGCTCCAAAAATAAGGCAGAACCCTAAAGGTTAGAAATATTGTCAATTATATGTGAAACCGATTAACGGGGACAAAAACACCCCGAGCTATGATCAAAGACGACGGGAGATAAATAGAAAACAAATGCAATAAAAACATTACATTACGGAAAGGGGCATTTCACATGGAAAATCCGGAAGTTTCGCATCGGATATCTCTGAAAGTCTCAATTTAAAAAATAAATAATTTATAAATTACCACAGTATAGAAAAGAATTTAGCGCAGGGAAGAAAATGAAACAATTATTTTTTGGAATTTGAAATGGCGAGCTTTTTGCCTATTATTTAAGGCCGGTCGAGTATGCTACGTTGTTTCAAACTGTGCAATTCGTTGACTTGGTCAAAATAGGTTGCGCTTCTCGAATGAAGATAGGGAACCGACGATCGGATCGACTGGGAGCACTGCACTATAGGTGTAACGGCCTCCGCTTCAAGGTCGATGTTCACCGCTGCCCTCTCTCGAGGTCAATGCTTTCAATTTGATCTCAAGTAACCTCACGTGGAAGCCAAGCTTATTTCCAGGCCCATTGTTGCATTGTGGGCACGTGCCAGACACAAAAATATGCCCCTTTGGTGAACTCAAAATCTCGGCAGCTTCTCCCCCATTTTGAAAGTACATGCTTAATTATTCCTTAAGTCTCTCGTGTCGAAATTATTAGTGAACCATAAAAGGGACGTAAAATTTAAAATGGAAAATGCCAAGAACTAATTTGCACAAATTAGACGGAAGCTTTCTTTCATTCAAATTTCAAAAAAAAAAAAATACTTGAATTTGCTTAAAAATCGAAAATTTAATTATTTCAAATAAACCGTTGATTAGATGAAAATGGTGACTAACAAACGGATAATATACATTATTAATACAAAATGGCTGAGAAACTGTGATGAAAAATGTAACATATTTAGAATTCATAAGCCGGAATCATATTACAGTGTTGAAGCAGAACTTAAATTATGTAACAAAGTATATACAATCATTTAAAACATATTGATTACATTAAGCTTTGAAAACAATTAAAATTAATAAGAAAGTGCCTAAAAATATTATAATATTAAAAGTCTGAATTATGATTAACTCAAGAGAATGAGAAAAAGGAGTACAACATTATATTAACTTCTCAATTAATTCGCAAATTTATTAAAATAATGAGACCATTTCAATTCCAAAATTTATAATAACCAAACCAGTTTTTTTTCATAAAGCTTAGACTTAAGATTCAGGCATCAGTATATTAAAAAAGCTAAAAGAGATTAAGCAAAAAGGAAAAAATTAAGAAAAATTACTTCCATTATAACCAGAGCAATACAATCTTCAAGTAATGCAATAATTGGTTATAAAATATTAGTGTACCTCTTTTTCCACAAATATTTTATGTTTAAAAACATATGGATGCTCATTTAGCAAATAAATGAAACTTATGCTATGTTAGTTAACTTTACGAAAAAAAATTTAACTTAAGTGAATAAATATAAAAAATAAAGAAAAAAAATGCAATACTTGGTACATGAATTTCTACGAAAATTAGGAGTCAAATGCGAATGATAATCGTTATGATACTGGAAAAAATTTATATTAATTTTAAATTAATGAATTTTGAATGCAATTTCAACACTCAAAACAACTATCCAAAACAGATCAGGCTCTAAACCTACAAAAATACGATATCAGCTATCAACTATTATAATAATTTCATAATAAAACAAAATAATCATTTTGATTTTATAACGAACTTCATCTGATATACATTTCTGATTACATTTTACGGGACAAACTGTCATAAATATCCACTTAAAGAACATTGGACAGAATGCTTCAATTTGCATTTTGAAAATTTTAAAAAGGCATAAATGGGGAACACTTAATATTTTTACAGAATATCGTCATTAGCAAAACAATCAAACCGTTAAGAAAATTTAGTTTACTAATAAAAAAAAATAATGTTTAACTAATAATGATTAATTTGTCTTTTTCAGTAATTTATTTTCTGTATTCAAGAAAGAGACCGGAGCTCAGTAAGTTGCGGTGCCTTAGGTATGGTATGTGAGTGGCGCCGAATGAACAATCTGAATAATTCCGCATTCAATAAATAGGAGGTCAGTGGTCTTAGCGATATCTAAATTAAATCTCTTCTCAATAGTAATTCGTGCGCTGGTTATTCATATTTCTGACTGAAAAATATATTAGACGTTAATGTCATAACTTTTAAGTGAAATAAATAAATTCGAATAATTTAGCATGAAACAAAAGAAAAAAAATTTTTTAAATCATCGGTTCCAATGATTTGTCATAGGAAAATTAATTTAACAATAAAACTTATAATAATCGGGTTATTTGAAAATGATCAAAATCTACCAATATAACTTTTTTCTTTCTACGAATTCAAATATAAAGCTTTTACTTTTGGGAGTTCGAAATACATTTTCTCTGAGATAATCTTTTTTGCAAAATAATGAATATCATCAATTTACATTAGCCTTAATTTTCTTCTCTTACTATAATAACGTTATCAAATGGAAAAATGAACTCCACTGAAAAAAACTCTATTGTGAAACAGATTTGAATAAAATATAATCTTTTTTATTTTTAAAATTATTTATCACTTTTCAAATAATACAATAAAACCTATTGATCTTGCATATAAAATCTGCAACAGTATTAAACTCTTCGTTCTTATTATTAGTATATTTGATTAATTTCACAATATCTTATGTTTTTTGAAATTAAAATGCTCTTTTCATCCACGTTATTGCCGGAGTTTATTTCACAGTTTTGAAATTTACTGACAAATTCTTTTTTATTAGAGAAAGGTATAATGTTGAACTTTCGAGTTCACATAATCGGAAATTATTAAATTGAATAATTTGACAAATTTTGTCATTTAATCATAAAATTTTTTCATCTAAAATTAATAATCATCAGATACAGAACAAAACTGCTATGAATATTTAACGCTTGAAGGATGAATGTGAAAGTAATAACCGAATATCAAAAAATGATATCGAAAATTTATGATAAGTGATTAAATATTTTTGAAAAAAATATTTACTTATGAAATACTAACTAGCTGAGAAAAATGTCTTCCGCCTGTTTTTTTTAATAATCTGACTGATTCTAATTTTCTAAATTTCTAACTTTCTCAAATATTCCAGATTTTACGAGACAAAAGTGCATGGCACTAACCTGAAAGATTCGCCTAACAAATTATTTATATCAATAATAACAGAAAAATTTTATTACCTGTGTATAACACCAATTTTCCGCCACTGGAGTGTTTCCTTCTTGTGGTGGAGGGCTGGGCACTCTCGCCACAGCCATGCTTACTGATGATACCCGCGGAGAGCAATCACTCACCACTGGGAGCCTGAAAAAAAGTTTCACAAAACAATTAAAAATTTGTCATTAAAATAAAGACAAAAAAACGAGAAAAAACCATTCAATGGATACCCCTGAACTAGAACGAAAAATCACACGAGTGAAACCGAAGAGAACATGTAAATTTCACTAAGTTATTCCGTTAAAAGTAAATAACTGGAATCAGCCAGCCTCAGGTGCCTATGCATTTAGCTGTGATATTCGAGCAACTTCCTCATTTCTCCATGCTTTGCTCTTGTATACTTTCTTTCAAACAATTACCAATATTAAAACTTTAATTTTTGTGTTATCTTACCAATTTATTTTTTTCTTACATTTTGTATCGGCTTTTCAGTTCCGTTATAATATGACCAAATACAAATGACCGAACTCCGTTTTCGTATTCGGTTACTTTTTCGGTGCAAGATTATAGAATTTGTACAAACCTGTTGTCAATTTTTTACGATCTAAAATACATAGATTTTTTTTTGTGTATATATATATAATAAATACATATATAATATTTATTTGATGTGTAATCCTCCATATTTATTAGTACGTACTCTGTTCAAATGAAAAGATGCCTATTATTGGTACCTCTTAATATTCCAGTTTCCAGTTGGAAAACAAAACGATTTTATCATTAATGTTATTTTAAAAATCTTTTTTTTCTTACAAAACATCACATCCTTATAAATTGTTATATCGCATAAATATCCCATTAGGCACTAATTACTTTTCGGCGGAATTAGTAAATCTAATCAATGCGTTCATCAAATTTATATTTCTCCTTAATGTTTGATTCATGTAAGTATTTGATAAATACTTATTTAAAAATAAAGCATAAGTAACACAGATAGAATATATATATAACATTTGCAATTAAGATAAACAATTTTTCACAAAGGCTCGTGCAAAGGTCACTTAAAAAATTCTACAAAGTAATAAGCATTTAAAGAATTTCATAGCATTCACTTGATCTGTTAAAACTGGCTTCATTCAACATTTATAATTAAAGGCCACTTTACTAAATATATATATATTTATTATATATATATATTTATGTAATATTAAAATTTGAACATTTAATATACAAAAGTTGTTTTAGACAACATTGTAAAAATATGAAAGTTAATTTTTTTGACTTAACACAATATTTTCATATGGCATTACTTACCAATATAAATTGAAACGAATTTCAAATATATGTCATAATATTATCGTTAATATAAAAAAGGGGAGAATTTTATATTGTTTTTGTTCTCAAAAGATAAATGTATAAACCACTGCTTCTTTAAAGTATTAACTTACTTGAAATAGTTGTCCGAAAAGCAGTAAAAATCTAAATTTATATATTAAATACATCGATATATTAAACACAACGAAGCAAAGGAAATTTTAGCATTGATGAAAATAAATCAGCTTGAAAAAAAAATGAAAAAGATTTGTTCTAAAAGCATTTTAATATCCGAGAATTTTTTTTTTTAAGTTGTACGACTTATATTATTATCGTTGTTAATATGTATAAAATAAGGTCTGTCAATTAGTGATTTTGTTCACCACATAAATTTTTAAATTTCCTGCATTTTTATTCAAATTTGTCAGAGAATAAGATCGGTGAACTGGAAAATTTGTTCTTTAGTATCAATAACCCTAAATTTGTAACAAAAGTCGAAAATTAATGCATTCTCACCAGGAATCTATTTACTATTATTTCGGCTACTTTGGGGAAAAGTGAAAGAGATATGAATGTTTCCTAATCAGTCTAACTGCGTGTACAACAATTTAACAGATAAAAATATATCGGAAAAAAGTTGCCAGAGCCCCCACTCCCGCACCTTTTACTTAAAATAAATAGTTACATCATAGTAAATCTAAATTCTTGTTGCATTGTGTAGATCCACTGCTCTGCTAAGGCAGTGGTTTTGCAATCATGCTGTGATCTGGAAATCATATCGAGCCGCTTCACCTGACCTACATTTCAAAATAAGGCTGAGGCCGAAGAATTACAGTAAAAATGAATATAAAAAATATAAATATCATTATATTGTGTCGGGAGACATACATAAAATACGTCTGAGACAAAAGAAAAAAGAAAACCAAAAGAAAAATTCTTCGAAATCAGTAAATGACATTTAATCAAGCCTCGAAGCACCTAAATCGATTTGCGGAACATTCACCATGTTCAAATATTTGTCTTTTCACAATATTTTTGGTTAGAATTACTGCAAACTCTAGTTCACAATAATAAGGGGAAAAAAACCACACATTATTGCTCCCTAACTGGATTTGTGTAAATTTTTTTACAATCTAATTAACCGTTAAAAGAACACTTGATGGAAAATAAAAGTATTTTGCTTTCGGCATATATGGAGATAATCATAGTATTCCTTACTATAACTAATACTGTAAAGACCTTGTTCTTTGTACCTATTATTCTCATTCTGTTGGATATTTAACAATAAATAAATATAATCTCCTTACTGTTGGACTAATTTCAGAGTTCCGAATTCTTGATGTTAATAAATTTAGCTGTGAAAATTAATTTATGCTTTTTTCGTCCACATTCAACTGAATTAATTCTACTGGATCTAAAATATGATTTTAAAAAATTTGGATCCTCTGAATTTTGCGTAAAAATTTAAAAAAGCAATTCTGACAATTATAATCGCTCTATTTTCAAAATAAATTGAAGGCAATATTTTACGTAAACTGTCAACTAAAAATTTAAGTTTAAAATAATAAAGGTTAAGAATTAACATTATCTATTCATTTTTCATTTTCATTAATTATTAATAGTTATGCGTTTTTGTGATTTTGAAAATATGTATGCTTCAATGAGGAGAGGGAATTTAACTTAATAGCAATTCTGATCTGGAAGAAAATCTTGTATGAATTTTCTTTAATAGGAAAATGCGATCTTCAAAATAGTAGTTAAATAAATATCTTAAAGTCTAATATTTGAGGGTAAGGAACATGCTATTTATTAAGATTTAATTGCATCTTATTTAGACTATATTGCACGGCAATGTGGCAAATATTTGTATTCATGGCTATTTAGAGTTCTTTCCTGAAATGAATTGAAGGCAAGTGTCATTTGCGAAGTTATCGTACTTTTAATTGAATAAAATTTGTATAACTACCACGTACCTAAGCAATTCAGTGTAAAATTATACAAAATTATCACCCGGACTGAGAAAATTTAGTAACTTTACTGCTTACTAAAACTTATTTATACTAAAACTTTAAGGCTAAGAATAATGATAAATCTTTATTTTGGGGACACATGCTGTCGTATGTCAGCCAGAAAACTTTATGCAATGATCTGTCAAAAAATCAACTTTCCAATTTATTTATTTAATTCAACTTGAAAGCTTTCTAATTATTAAGATGCTTCAGAATCTTGAAATTAATAATAAGTTGTATTGAATTTAAATCCAATTAGATTATTTTTTGGAGGAATTGAATCGGATGAAAATATTGACAATATGCATAAACAATTCAATTTTTATTTTTACAATTTCTGCAAAACGATATATTAAGGTTTCCCCTTCTCACGCCATGAATTATTGTTTCTCAGTTTCAAAAGAGGAAATAAAATAGAAATATAAGAAAAAGAAAAAATGCAATACTCTCACATAAATTCTTAGACTTAACGTTTCCCGTAAAAAATGTGCAAAACAATGTACAACAGGAAAAATTATTTGATATAAAATTCTGCTATCCCAGAAAATATTGTCACAATTTTTTTCTCTTAAGCTTTTTAAACTTCTGTTTCATGGTAAGTAGAATTTTTTTCGTATTTAGAATTTAACATCTCTCAAGATGTTTATTAAGATTTCTTTATTGTTCGCAACAAAAATTAAACAATATTTTTCGCTTTATCATAGCAATGAAAGTTTCGTGGAAATACATTATACTGAAAATAGGGATAAATATATTCGGAAAATGAAAAAATCTTTAATTTTTCACGATTTATTGATTAAATAGTGAAATGTTACTTCAAAAAATTTTTCTAAGTTTAGCCAAATTAATTACATCTGTTCCTTTCCAAACGTAAAACGGAAACCGAGATCTTCAATGGTGTTCAGAGAAGGAGAGAAAGCGCGAGAAAGTTGTCTTTATTTTCACAATGATGAGAAGCTATCTGGGAAAATGTTAACTAGCATTCAATAGTCATTGAGCAAACCGTTTATCTGTTGAAATGAAAACTTTGGATCATATAAAAATACGAGGAATGTAATTTAGAAACTTTCAAACCCATGAAACCTTAATATAAAGTTTCATTGGTTTTGAAAGTTGTCATTGTAAAAATAAGTTTAGTTACATATAAAATGTTCGGGAAAAATTCAATTCCGCTTTTACTGAATCCTTTTTATTTATTTGTATACTATCATGTCCTCAAAATGAGGACAATTAAATTTTCTATATTTTGGTTTAAAGTTTCGAATTATTTATATTTGCAAAAATTAAATAATTTTAAAAAAATCATTCTTATCATTAAAGTATAAGAGGTGAGTATAAAGCATCCGTAAGATAGATGAAATATCAATAAAACAAATATCATTTTAAATTTCATATAGTACTGCGACAATATGCCACATTATTCATAGATTTAAATATTTATTTACTTTAATTAAATTAAAACTGTAAAAAAATTAAATGCTTTCAGTTATAACACAATCTTTGAAGTTCATTAAATTTTCTTTTCCTCCTTATTTCGTTTGAAATTAATTCATATATATTTCGTATTACCTGGATTATCACAAAATATGAGTGCTCAGTCTAGTATGATGTAAATTTTAACACTATGTAAAGTTTTAACTGTTTATGTTCAACGTTAATTTCCAACTGCCTTGAAAACTCAAAAGTATAAAATGACTGAAAAAGAGATTGACAATCTTTCCAACGTTTTCGGGACTCTATCCGGCGCCAAACTGATTCAGCCTTTTCAAATGCCTCACCAACGCAGTCAATTTTTGGTACCGCCAAGAAAGACATGACCAGCGAAGAATATAATAACGGTTAGAAGCAGGTAAAAGATAAAAATAGAGGTGATTGAACAAAGAAAAAAGGGGGTTCTTATACCGAGGTAAGGACAATGACGAATGATAAAATAGGCGGCATGTATAGGTGTGGGGGTTAAAATTGTATTTTTTGCAGAAGCAAAGTCCGGTGAGGTTGAGGTCGTTCGCTACCAACGGGATGGTTTAAAGTATTGAGAATTCGAAGTAGGGGAAATAAGCAGATAAAGAAAAGTGGATGGTGATTCAAGATTGTAAAAAAAGCACATTCATAATATGGCCATGATCAAGATTCCCGCTAAAGTGGTAACGCAAAATATTATGAAAGATATTGAGAAAGTTTCTGTTAAGGTACAATTTTAGAAATATTCGGCCTTACTATCATAAGGAAGAAACTTCTTGAATACAATAATAAAGGTTCCTGAACTTGGATTCGTAATGGCGCTCTATTAGGTGAAGAGTACATTAAATAACATCATGAGGGTATCAATTAGATTTCAAGGATGAGGGAGAAATGATATAGTTTGTGATACAGGAAACAAAGCAACGTTTTGGCAATGTTTTAGGAGCGCCAGAGTCACTGAACGAAACCTCTTGAAATCGCATTTTGATAATGTAGTAAAAGTCAATGTAAGAAATTGAATATCACGAAAATTTGGATTCCAAGCCTCCATTCCAAAGCTTCATCCTTAATATAACATTAATATTATATATAATTTTGGATTAATATGCATTATATTAATAATAACAAAAATGCTGTTTGAAAAAAAAAATAATCGCGTTTTTACTGATATCTTACAAGACCGTTGGCGCACATTATTGCTAAGAAACTATGAACTTATACAAAATTGAAAATTTGCTCATACTTTCTCATCTCTATATCAAAAAATATAATAATAATAATAATA
>JAOWBB010000005.1:85158-138270 GCA_028565995.1 Ricinus marginatus
TTCTCTATATTATAGCTGGCCCACCAAGAAATTCCGTTTCTAGAGTATAATATATATATGAATATTAAATATTACAAGTATATTTAATTTAAATTTTAATAAGTGTATTCTAACACTCCAAAAATTTTATATAATTATATAAAATTTTAATTATGGATATAATGTCATAAGTAGTGGATTTATTTTATAACTGTCCGAATTCTGCAGTCCAAAAAAAAATCATTTAAAATATAAATTCAAGATTGTAAAATATGACAATTTTCTTTTTTCATATTATACTATTGGCCTCAAAATGATGTTTTACGAATTTGAACGTCCAATTTAAAACAGAAAACTAGGATTTATGTTCAATTAAATATTTAATATAACAAAATTTAAACTTTTAAAAATGGATTATACATATTTAATGATCATAATTATATTTATCCAAGAAGGATTCTTTAATGAATTGACGTACGAAAGAAAGATGTGCCTTAACAATGGAAAAAGACCGAGAGACGATAATATGACCCAGAGTGCAAGGAGAAATTTCCAGACAGCGCATGAATTTCTGCTGTGGGGCAGTCTCTCTGTGGGCCGCTAACATTTCAGTTGAACTCGGTTTGCCGAACAAGCAGAACCTCTCGGGAACTTTCCTTTATTTGCTTCTTATATTGTATATGTCAACATTTCAGATAGAGGGCTTCTTTAATTTTTCTCTTTTTATTGGTTCGTAAGGTCGAAAAAAATTCTCTTGATAAATCAAAAGTTGTTCACGTCCGTCTATAATATATTAGATAATTTTGCGTTCATAAACATGAAGTTAAAGCAACAGCATGTCTTGGATGTGAATAAAGTTATAACGCAGCTCCTAGCGGGAAGGAAAAAAAGCGATAAGCCCGTGCAGGTAGGTTAATTTAAATGAGCAGGCAGAAATCGAATTCTACTCTGCTAAAAAAAAAAGATATATAATTTCGTTTTCATCTTTTTACAACAGCACAGGAAATAATTTCGTGAAAAATTTTCGGCTCCATCCGTAATGTTTTATTTCAATTTATATCTAAAGACCGTCGGGAATTTATTTATAGTCTCGCGCTACTTTAATAATTTGCATTTAAGAAATTATCTATAATGAACATTTCCTAACCGTTGCAATTTAACAAAAGTCACATTTCATTAATTTAATTACAAATTAAATTAAGCGATAAAGGAAGCGTCTCGGTACATTTTATCCACGTTTTGCTTTGGAAAATTTCCGAAATTCGCATTTTCTGAGGCACTGACAAAAATAAAATAGTTGAAAATAATGAAAAGTCCCGATTTCCGAGATTCTTTGCTCCTAGTGATTATAACTTAAGATGAATTCTGCGTTTCTGACTCTGTCAAGATACAGAATTGCCTTATACAATAAATGCGTTGACCGATTTATGGATATCTGTCTTTATAGCATAAGGGCGAAAGTGTTCTCTTCTTGTAAAAACTTTAATTTCAAAGGAACTAAACTGAAGATAACATCAGGAATAAATAGGAGAAATGCTGACCCGAAATCCCACTATAAAAGAGCTAAAAAAAGTATAGATTTATGTTATGCTTGGGAGTAAACAACGATACAAGTATATTACTAACTGAAACATCTAATAAATATTTCCGTTAATTTTCACGAATATTGTCCATTTCGATTTGAGCATTTCCTTCTTTAAATCGAAAATTTTTCAAATTTTTTTTCCCCCAGAATAAATCTTTACCCTATTTAACGCATACAATTATGAATTCAAATATGCGACTAAAATATTGCATGAAAAAATTCGGATAAAGAAATAAAAGATTTCTGATTCTTCCTCAAGAAAATAGCGTGATCCATATAAATGAGTAGATATAATGATTCGTTTACTTATTCATACTATATGAAAAGAATCATTTTGAATTGTTTTTCTCAAGTGAAAATCACCTGGAAAAGCTGACTTTCGATATTCATCACATAATAATATATATATGAAAAATAAATCCATTCAAATTAATTTTTTTGATTTTAATACATTTGATATTTTTAGAAATGCATTATTTCGAATAATGTAATTTATAGCATTGTAATCTTTGATGATGTTATATCAGCAGCAATGTCCGAAAACAATCGTCGATTTGAATTTGAGTTTTGGTGATTTTACACGAGTTTTTGGCACCGAAAAAACGCTGAAATTGAAGTTTTTTAAATTCAATAATTACATTAAAAACATAGTTTCATTCCCCAAGCAAAATAAAATTAAATACGAAACATCTTTCGCAGCTTATCTGTGAGATGAGATTATATATGATTACATGACTAAATGTCATTTGAATTGTCACTAGTTTATGTTCCCACTGTTTAAGTCAAAATTCATATCATTGCTCTTTAAGTATGGAAAAAAAAATTGATCCATTAATAACTGAAAAATTTATGATATTGCTATTTAAGAATGGAAAAAATTTATTTAACAAAAAGTTTTAAGTATTAACTTATGTATTAAGAATACATGTATATGAATCAGTGGATATAATTATTAGTTCTCATAAAACAAATCTATCATGAAATAAGAAATTTTCAAGAAATTAAGAAAGATTAGAAGTTAAAATAACAAAAGACATGTGATACTACTGACTTTATCCTCAACAATGGAATCTCGAAATCATACTGGAGAAATTCTAGCATTTAGGCAAAATGAAGCAGCTATTCTGCCAAAATTTTCTTTCTTTTCTTCCGTTTAGCATCGAATGCGTCTCTCTTTTAATTTAAAAATTTTCAAATATTCAATTTATTCGATTCATAGACACTTTCTCTCGAAGCTCAACTTAATGTCATCATCGCCTGATTATTCATAAATTAAGCCTTGAGTGAAAAAACGACAATTTCTCCTCTTTCGACATTGTTCTTCAGCCGATATGAACTTTTATGAGGAAATTTTTCCAGCTTCCTCATATTCATGAAATGTTATGATGCTGAGAAAAATCTAAACCGAATAAAAGAGTTTTTCAATTATAGTAGTGTCTTTAAAAGATATTTTCCAAACACTTTGATTACAAACATTCACTATTACATGAGACAACATTATAGTCCAAATAATTCGGCGAGGCAGAAAAATTTGAGAATATAAAATGAAATTTGAAAACTTAAAATGCTTTAAAAATTAACAATGATTGTTAATAGTATTTTAAAAAAATATATGAAAAGACACCATTCGATGTTTATAACATGATTAAAAATATTTCGTTTATATTTAGAGAGTAAACTATTAAGCGGAGAATAATTCATAACCTGTAATACAAATGTAAGGCTTAATTTGAAGAACATTTTAGAAGTGTGGAAAAGTTTACAGCATTCACTAGGGATTTTCGATGTTGATGATTTTGAACCTAGCTTTTTTTGCCTAGATATTTTTTCAGAAATCTAGATTTTTTTTTAATAACAAAAAAATTTGTAATCACTTCTGGAAAATATTCCTACAAGCATAATAGCAAGAAATGATGACGTCTTACCAGTCTAAATCTGGGAAATTTTTAAAATTAGTTTCAGGTATTCAAAATATCATATCAAGCAGTGGGAGATAAAAATTCAGAAAGTAGAAAAAATCTTCATCTGTCAAAAAAATATAAAAACTGGGACATTTATACAGTGAAGTCATTATTTTGCCTAATCAATTTCGTTGCATATTTTGCGTTATATATTCAATAAAAACCTATTGAAAATATTATTATTCAAAATATTTTCTTTTAGAAAATTTTCTTAAGATTTATAATTTTTTTCTTTAAGATTCATAAATTTTCAATATTAATTATAATGTATTACATTTTAATGAAAATTTTTTGCTTGCAAAGCAAATGACAAACTTCATCGGAAATAATGTGGCGCAAAATGTTTTAGTTTTCAACAGCCTTAAATATTCACAAGAATAATCTAGACTAAGTTATGACATTTTTTTATTCAAATTCGCTCCATCTCACTTTTTTCCAAAATAAATGGATTAATCTACTGAGTTAAGCTTCAAATTTGACATTCAGAATAATTACTGTAGTATCGTTTATGAGGTTTTTCTGTCCGGGTGCTCGCTTTGGGAATATCATACTGTTGGATAACATGGAATGGGTGCGGCGTATTCTAGCTTTTTAGGTAATTTTATAATGAACCTGATAGCGGAACAATGAAAATTTCACAAAAACATAGAACGAATAGACTTTAAAATATATTCTCATTACGTTTTCCAAATCTGATAGTACTAATGTCAAAACGGCAAATGTCATGAACTTGCGAATGAAAATCCTTTAAACTTTTTTAAATGTATTTTCAAAAAAAGTTTAATGAATTGCTAAAACAGCGGAACGAAAACTTTGATCCACCAAAATATGAAATTCTTATAGTATATAGAGAAAATAACTATTTATGGAAGGAGATCAAGTATTTTAATTAATTTTATTATAATTTTTATTACAATTTATAGAAATTTAATCTTTGGAATTTATACTAATATTTGATAAAAACGAGTAATAAATTGCTAACTAAAGTTTTCTTCATTAAAATAATCTTTTTTAACTATTACAGTTAAGCTAAAGATATTTAAAAATTATGCGAAAAATACCTGAAAGATTTTGCTACAATATAATTTTTTCAATAATTCGTTATTAAATTAATTTAATTTTTTAATGTCATAAGTGAATTTTTTAAATTAAAACTGATTACTGAGATGAAACCTAAAAATATGACTTCAATCTTTTTGTTGAATCTGTTTCCACGACGGAAATACTGACCGTTTTGAGAAGCATTTACCAAATATTTCCAAAAAAAAATGAATGAATTTAAAATCAAATTCTTGAACGGAATTTACCGAGAATCTCAGATAGATGAATTCTCAGAATAGAAAAATCTGAAATTCTCGAAAAATGAAATAATCGAATGGCAAAAAAAATTCGATATTTTTTTCAGTTTTAATATTACTTATCTTACTATTGTATTATTTACATTATTTACTAAATATTTACTGTTAATTAAATTATTTCTCTTTATTTACCTGCATTATTTTTAGTGGAATAGCACAAAATTCGAGAAATAAATGCATAAGTTATGTACAGAAAACATAGTAAAATCCAGAAATCGCATTATGTAGAAATTGATTATATAAGACTAAATCTCGGTAAGACTTCTAAATTTATGAAACGGTTTTCTTATGTAAAGCTTTTTATTGAATGTTTTGAACAAGTGCAGCATATTTAGATAGTAAATTAAATAGAAATCATGACATTAAAATCATCTCTGACAATTATCAAAAATTTAATCTTATCTCAAGAATTACTAACGCAAATTTAGGTGCTACAATCAAATTGGATACCACCTTTTACAAGTTGAATTTCCGAGTCATGTTATTATCAGAAAAAAAAATTCATGTAAAGTGGTTTAATCTTATGGTAAAATACTTCTTTTACAGAATTAGAAGAATTCACATTAATTAGAAGAATCTTATTATTAAAAAGGATTTAATAAAATAAAAATTAAAATCTTTTAATTAAAAAGGATAAAAAATCAAGATAAGATGAGATATGAATGTCTCAAAGAAAAGATACGATTTTTTTTCCCAAAGACTACATTTAGGTTTGTAAATAACAGACTTGGATTTTATGTGGAAATAATCTAATAAGATACATTTAAAATACATACATATATTATGTATTATTATTGAGGATAATAGATATCCATATATTTATGTAACAAAAATTTTTCAAATAAAACAAAAAATTAAAATCATAAAAAGAAAAACAATTACAAAGCTATGCTTTTCTTGTCATGTTCTTTTTACAAAGATTTAATGTATTTTCAATTTTATTAATAAACTTTAAATAGTAAGAAATTTTTGTGGACCATTTAAGAATAAAGTTTATAAAGTCTGGAGTTTAGTACTAAAAGAAAAGGCAATGAACTGGATAACAAAGAAGAAATGGCAGTGACTGATCAGGGAATTCACACAAAATTGGTTTCTTGGAGTGCTCTGGTTCATAGTGGAAGCAAACTCTGTTAAATAAATATCAAATGATATCCAAAATTTTTGCAATTTTAGTCAGTTTTTTCAGCAAACCATCTCGAACATCCGCTCCTGCAGAATTTAAGCAAAACGTCAATGTTTGAGTTTCAGCAAAAAAAATCTAAGCATAATGCAGTGAAAAAGTCGGGTGTATCGTGCAAAACTCAAAGAGAAAATAGTTTTTGTCCTTCTTAAGTAAACCCGAGAGATTCGCCTGCCAGCCCTCAATTCCAGTTTCCTAATCCCTTAATCCCTTTTCTTTTGTTTCTATATAGAACGTTTTTTTAGTGCATTTATACAATGTTAGTAAAAACTTTCTTTACAAAGAATTGTGGCTGTATATTTATATAAGCTTCTTATTTAGACCGAAAAATGATGTGAACCATGATCCACATTTGATAACTAACTTTATAAATTTAAATGCTATTAATTAAATTTTTAATAATGTCTTAAACGAAATATATTATGTCAAGATTAGATTTTTTGCATTTAAACAAAGTTTGTAATACAAAAAGATTACGACTTAATGATATTTTTATAATATGCAATAAAAATAATTTTTTAATTACGCGATGACGTAGGAAGAAAAGCCAAACAAACAAGAAAAATTTCAAGGTCGATTTAAAAAATTGAAAATTTAATCGAATAAAAAAAAAAAGGTTAAAACAATTTAAATCAATTATTATTTTCCTAACTCATCTACCATTATTAATTAACTGAATAAGATGCAGCATCAACATTTTGATACAAAGAAGCAAATGCATAACTATCGACATCCCTCTCTGAGTTTTGAGTGTCCTAATTCAAATTGCATATCTTTGACCTGACGATATATTCAAAAATATGTGAGCAGTTCGTTATTTTACAACAGATGAAAACCGTGAATTATTTTCCAGTGGAGGACTCTCAAGTCAAGCTGCCCATAAAAACCAATGGAAATTTTTTCTTTCTGAATGATAACATGAATTTAATCTAGATCCGCCCATAATTTGTTTGTCTGACGGAAAAGATGCTTTGAATCAGCAGTAAATAATGAAGAGGTCAAGGACGGGTCAGAATTTTTTAATTTTGCCACTTTGAATTTGAAATCGTTGCTTTCCACTTCCTTCAGTCCTCTTACTCATATATTCGACAGTTTTGCCCGGTAAGAAAAAAAGGATGGACTCCGAAAGAAAGACAAAAAGGAATTTATGTTCGCCAAAGATTGAAAAGTTCTTCAGTGTTCCTCAATCAAGAGTTTCAAGCACTTAGGGTTGCTACATGCAGATTTAACTTAATATTAAATGCGAGACATTTAGCTAAGATGAGTTTACCTGTGATTTATTTACAGCATAGAATTCCATTTCGAAATTACGCTACACCCGTATTGAATTTATCTGGATTCGGAGTGAGCTTTTATAAACTTCGTTATATTCGGCCATTTACAAACTGTGATTTTAGGCACCTATTTCAGGTTTGCATGGATTCAATAAAATTTTCAGCATGGAGCAAAAATGGCGTCTTTGAATATTTATTTTATCGTGAATAATTTTTAAGGTTGTTTATTCCAACCTTTAGTTATTTTCAGACATCTTTTTCATTCTTCATTCTCAGATAATCTTAAAATTTTAAATTAAAGAATTTAAAAAAATTTTTTTTTAATCCTTCATTTTTGTAACATGGTTTCAGTGATAAATAGTGCGAACCATTTTATAATCGAAAAAATTTCCCACATGAAACCAAATCTATGTATATACTGTTACCATTATGCATTTTTATGAGCAAATCAATACACAAAATCTATCTCTTTTCATATTATTTATTATAAGTCTCAATACTTGAATTGCTTAGAATTTATTTTTATCTATTCATCTCACTAAAATAGTGCTCCCATGAAATTCACCTTGTTTTTTCTCTGTTCTTTCATACATTCTGTTCTTTATGTGCTATTTTTCGATTTTCATCAAATTTTCTTCTGCATGCAAATGTCCGACTCTCACAATTACATTTCCTTATTTCCGTTCCAAAAATAAACTTATATCTCCTATTGAATTTTTTTTCATGATTCGTTCACTTCTCGCCCTTAAATCTGCTAAAAGAACTCTATTTCTGTCTGTCAAATTTTTTTAAATGTTTTTTGGTTTTTCAAGTCTAACATTATTTTTTTAATGAAAATCTATTAAAAATTTTCTCTTTTAAAGCATATTTATTTGCTGCAATAGTCTTAATACATAATAAAATATGTAAAATTTGTATTAATAACGCTCAAATATTTTATATCATATTTGTAGCAGTACATTTTCATCTTAAGGTTTAATAATTCAAGGACTTTTTACTAAGCATCAAAAACATTTTTTCTTCAAAGCTCTTCCTGTTCTTGCAGAATAATTCCAATTCCCATTGAGTTATTTTATTTGCATTAAAATTCCCTAAATTAAAATCTTTTTATTTCATTCCATTCAAATATCATCGAAAACTACATTTGGATCTCTTTTTGTAGGTTAACAAATATTTGTGCTTAAGATACAAAGGTCTTTCATTCCGATACGAAAACACAAAAAGTATGAAGAAAATGATGGCTTTATTTTTACTTTATATTGTCTTAAATCTTGTTTAATAATTGTTTTTCATTTGCTCTTCTTCAAAAGCTATTTTGAGAATGCTTCATGCAAGTTGCTAATAAGTAATTACTATAGAAAGCATTTAAACATAAATGGAAATCTACTTGTGCCTTATTTATTGGATGAAATAAAATGGAAAATTATTGGAAGTTAATTTTTTTTTATTTAAGTTCTAGAAAAATTTCTTAATCTCAGAAAAGAATACTTGAACCTATTTGTCCGGGTTTGTTTTATTATTTCCTCAATTGCATTTAGTTTCTTTTATTTTCATAGCTTTGCCTTAATGCACCGCTTGCACCGAACAGTAAATCTAGTTCTATTGAATTAAGAATGAATCACTTAATAATAACTCAGTCAGTATACTTAAGAAGTTAAAGAATTCATTTCAAGTTGAGGATAATATCAAGGGTTAAGACAAAGATTTAATTGTTAGAATGTGGAGACAAAAAAAATTCACTTGTTAGAAAAACTATTTTACTATAAAAAGAAGATTAAATTATAAAATTATATATTTAATAAATGCAGAATGATTCATAAAGTTCACGCTCCGTTTAAATTTAAACGCTTTTCATACATAAAAATGAAATGAAAGCTTGTTCTTTCAGGAGTTCGAATTTCCATAATTTCCTGCAGTTAACAGTTAAAAACCAACAATGACGGGCTTCAAAGTTTATATTGCGATCCGCAAACTTCTGCTTGCATCGTTTCGTTGTTTATTTTAATGTCAGATCAAAATTTAAAATGGATAACAAAATAGTAGGATAATAATACAAGCATGTAATAAATACAGAATTATTATACATATACGTAAATATGTAGGAATTATATATCAAAATAAAAATCTTTCTTATGATACTTTTGCAAGTTTATACATTTTTATATTATTATTAATGTAGAATTTTTATAAATTCGAATTTAAGTTGATTTTTCATGAAACCCTAATTTGGTTTCTATAAATTAAATTTATTTTCCTAATTGAGGAAATAACTCAGCATATTTATCGTAAAAAAAAAAAAAAATTATGATATTTGTTTAACCTAACCTAACCTGAGTAAATTAAGTTGAATCTGTGAATCTGATGCTTAGTCATGAGTTCAGAATAAAAAACTACATTAAATTACGTTAACCAGCGATACGAAAAAAAAAAACTCAATATCTGCAGCTTCATGAAAAATTTTGCAATTTGTCTTCCCAGAGTGCGCTCAGTATGAGAGAAAACTGTAAAACAATATCGGAAAGTAGTTTTACCGTATGAAAAAGGGAAATGAGACTTTTTCGTCGACCGAGAACGGAGAGTGAAATTTGGGTTAAGCTCTACGGAAAACCTTCAAATTAGGTCATAAACAATTTTAAGGTCAAAGAGAAACCATTACCGGTTTATCTGTTTGCAAAAAGCTGTCCGTTCTATCTGAATGAAACTAATCAGCTGCTCTACCTGACGGCGGAAGCGGCCGGATGTGAGTGGCCGCTTGGAAAAGTGATACTTTTAGTTCGTCTGCCTTTCCATTTTAGCCAAACCTTGAGAATCATAAAATGTAACCAAGGCATAAAATGTGATTCCTTCGTTCTGGAATGCTAGAAATCAATAACGGAAAACTCATTTGCTCCTTTGACCTACAATCAAAAATTTTGGAAAACAGGTCTTTTAAATATAAAATGCCTTTTTTCTCTCTCTCTCTCTCTCTCTCTCTCTCTTTAAATTTTAGAATCAGATAAAAAGGAATCGTGCTTTCTTTTTTAAATTTTATGAATCCGATTTTAAAATATTTTCGCAAAATTTAAATCAACGAAAAAATCAGTTAGATCGAAGCTGTTTGAAAAAGTTTTCAGAAAAGAAAACTGCATAAATCAAGGTGGAAAGCAACCGAGATATTTTAGCATGACAAGGTAAACTATGCGGGAGCAATGTAAAAAAAAATAAAATTTTTTTCTCTCAAAGCAATTTCAGAGATCGGTAACCTAAAAAACTTGAATTTATGAAAAGAAAATGACAGAAATTTGTTTTTGAAAAACTTTAAAAAATAGTTTCTACGCTGGCATTGATGTATATATACATTTAGAATATAATTATATATATATATATTAGAATGTAAGAGAATATAGGATTCTCTATATTTATAATTATTTAATCTAATCTAGATCTAATTATAGAATTGTAATATAATTACATAATGTAATCGAATCTAATTATAGAAAATAGAGTATAGAATTATATATATATATATAATTAAACTATACATTCAATATATATACATATTAGAATATAATTAAACTGAATTAACAAGCGATGATATTTGACCATAAGAAATTTCTCATTTTGAAGTATTTTATAGTTAATATTAAAGAAGAAATAACACGAAAGACTTCAGTATAAAATTTTAAATAATGCTTTACTGTATTAGATTAAAAATTAAACCTTTCATCTTTTCTACAGGGATATTTCCGAAGTAATTTCCTTTTTTTTTTTTTTTTTAGCAGAACTTTAAAGACAAAATCCTCGTTTATAGCGTTGTTACGTGATTTAGCTGTTTAACTGAACCATGAATAAAATTTTCCTTTCTTTTATTATCAACCTGAGATTATAATATAGAAAAGGAAAAATAGTTTCAAATAAATTATCATAATATTCCATTATAATGTTTCGTATTTTATAGATCTTAACGATCTATATATTATCATTAATATATCTATATTACAGATCTTAATTTTCCTCAATTTATGTTCATCATACCATGAAAAAAATATCAACCTGACAATTTATCGACCAATAATTTTACATGTAGAAAATATTCAGATCAATTCGGTCCCACTTTTTATTTCAAAAAACGCACTGTAGGGTATTCAAATCACGATTTTTCCTTTTATATTTCGAAGAAGATAAATCTTTAAAACAAATATTTCATTTCAGAGGGAGAACACATACATTTACATATATATTTTTGATTTAGAATAACAAAAATTTATTTCACTTATGTTGCCTTTTCTGATTCATATTTTATATCAAATCACAGACAGTTTTTCTTACGTAAAATACGATAAAAATATACATCTATATATGTATGTAAAAACACATTTTTTTTTTATTTTTTTGTGTAGAAATTCTCCCTCTATAATTAATGAGCAAATTAGAATCGATGAACTGAAATTTTTTCATTAAGCCATACAAAGTATCAATGCTAAATGTATCTTTTAAAACCATTAAATTGTAAAAATGATTCTGGAATAAATATAAAAGATATGAATTTAATGAAAATAAAATTTTTTAATAATAAACTCTTCATTTTCATAAATCGTATATTTTTATATCGTTATATACAGTAGTATTCAAAATATAACTTTTAAAGTATACATTACAAGAATTAGCAGAATAAATCATATTTTGTCGTGAAAGCATTCTCTCATCATTTTAACAACAAAATTATGTCCATATGAACTGTTTATTCGAATTTTCCAGGTGAACCTTGCAGAGTGGCAAATTCGTCAATTATGTAATGCGACTCGGGAATTATTTCTGGAGCAGCCCATGTTGCTAGAATTAGAAGCGCCCGTCAATATTGTCGGAGACATACACGGACAATATGAAGACCTTCTCAGACACTTTGATAAACTCGGATTTCCACCGCAAGCCAATTACTTATTCCTGGGGGACTATGTCGACAGGTAAACCAAACAAAACAAAGTGATGAATTATCAATTCGTATGAATTTTAAATCTGCACTGGTAATCAAGTCAGTAAATTAATAACATATATTTTAAATTTTTAAACACTTCCTCGTCGTTTCTTAATTATTTATTCATTCTGTTTCAACATGAAGACCACATACATGGTTCTTATAAGGAAAATTCAGCGGCCCAACCATAAATAATTTTAAATTTTCATTACTTTAAGTATCATTTGGGAAAAATGGATCCCCTCGTTCTTGTACATTTATTATAATGTACATTAACCTTTCCGTTATTGGGACTTAGCAGATCTTTGATAATTCCACAGCAAAGGTGACATAAATAATCAAAAATTTTGATTAATTTGCATATTTAAGGTCAGTCCGAAAATACTTAACGTTTTTGTTGTAAGGAAAAACTTATAGTTTCACAATGGAGAATCGATTTTTATTGCATGAATTTGTTACATTAGGGAAAGAAAAATAATATAATTTAGAAAAATGTTTCGAACACTGACTGCTGGGAATAATAATAAGAAGATTTTCAGAGGTCGGGAATAGTAGATTTTAACGTCGTTTGCTTTGGCTAAAACTACTAAGTTTTGGCTGTAAGATTAATAAGATTAAAAGATGAAAATTAAAGTTCTCTACTGGATTATAGTTTGTTTACACTTTCATCAAAAAAAATATTTGTACTCTCGAAAAAAAATAATAAGAGGCAGGTTTCTTTAATTCCATATACCTTTATTGCTCCAGTTGTTCTTGTCAATGCATTTACAAGTTCTCATCATTGTTTGCAACAAATATATGAAAAAAAATTATAGTAACTGAGAATCCCCTTAGACGTATTTTCCATTTAAAATTTCCTCTTTGCTATGCAAATATTTCGGTTATCTCAAAAATAACGTATTTGTAATATTCATACTGAAACAGTAAAATAATTAATAAAATGATTCTGTAAATTAGCAAAATTTTCATATATATTATCACATGCAAAAGAGAATTTTTTTAAAATAGAACTTGAAAAATGAGTTAAAAAGTAGACTCTTTAAAAGCAGAAAAATAATATGAAGAATGATTTTAAAAAAATAATAAAACATCGAATATCTTTTTTCTTAATCACATGTCTGACTTTTATAAGTAAAATCTTTCGTCAGCACTGAAAAGACCGAAGTTAGTGAAATATCGATTTAAACTGAACTTTAAAAATTCAAAATTAATTATATATGAATCAAATTATACTAATTATAAAGAATCAGAAGTTAAATATATGAATCTGATAGGATGAAAAGTAATTACATAATTACGTTACATTTTAACGTAGCTTATGATTTTTTATAATTTTCATAATTATCAAAACTCTTGGAAATACTCGTTTTATTTTCTTTTAATTATGCATTCCTTATTCTAAAATTTCATATCATTAAAGCAATTCAAACAATACTTTGAATCTAAAATAAATATTCTGGATTTCCCTAATTTGTTTAGGTATCAGTATTTGAATTGATCAAAATTTTATAGTTCTCACCCACTTGAGAACTTTATTTCGCAGAAAATCTGTTTGTTTTAGAGACAAGATTTAGTACAAGTTTGCAGATGATGAGAATACCATCTTCCAAAAAAATAAAAAATATATAATATATATGTCAGCTTCATTCAGTTCGTCGGAATTATTTTTAGTTTTTAGTTCAGATGGAAAAATCATGACACTGAACATTCAAAAATGGTATACAATTTAAAAAAGTAGAATAAATATAGTAAAAACTTTTCTTTTAGATTTTATTTTAAATGAACAATTTAAATACATAAGTAAAATTATAAATTTATATATTACATCATTACTACTCTTAAAAGAAATATAATGGTAGATATTTTATAAGTATATTTATATCTTATAATATATAGTAACTGCATTAATAACCATAATCTTTTCCTAAATATAAGGGTCATTTGGTACTTTTTATGTATATGTAATATGAAGCAATAAAGGTTATGGAAAAGAATCAGCTGTTAATTAACCTCATAATTTAGTTTAATCATAATTTAAAAAGAATCTCAAGCCGTTTAAGAACTTTTACTTATTTTTAAGGAGTATTGTTTGGATAATTAAGCAATTTATTTGAAATTTATTAAAATATAAAGCACAGATTATATTAAAATACATAACATAATCTTGCTATGAAATTCTAATATTGAAATTAAAATTGAAATTTTTTATTTACAGGGGCAAGAATTCTTTAGAAACCATTTGTTTGCTGCTGGCATATAAAATAAAATATCCAAACAATTTCTTTTTGCTTCGCGGAAATCATGAATGCGCTAGTATTAACAGGTAGTTATTAACTTAAGAGTGCGTACCGTGTAAAAAGTAGACCCAAATTGTTGATTTCTTTTTTATCATCTTCTCAAACCAAAACACGCATAACGTTAACATTATGTATGATATAAGAAAAGTGAGAGATACACATGATTCTACAAGATGATTGAGATAGAAGATACAAAGATTCTAAAGATGATTGAGAGTAATCTAAATTTTCATTTTTATGTGTAGAAATTTAGCGAAGAGAGTGGAAAAGTGAGAAAGTTGATTAATTAATTGCTTATTCATGGAACCAATGATAATGGTGTAGAAACTTTCATAAATTTCCTTTTTCAGTTATTTGCGAAATCAAAAGTAGATTTTTTCTGTCAGTACTTAGAAAAAGTAAGTTTAATATTCATAGTGAAGTACATAAGAAAAATTAAAATAAAATCATTTGTGCATCGTTGGTTCTTACGTATTTGAATACAAAAGGAATTTCTTAAACTGATTCAAACGAAGGGATAAATGAGAATAAATTGGCTATTACATATTAATGAAAAACGACCACATTAAAAACTGAATCAGTTTTACAAAAGAAAAACTATGGCAAAGAGAACGTTATAGAAATTCAAATATCTGTGTTACGTATCAATATACATATTCCGAAATTCATATTTTCACTTCTAAAAAAGTATAAAATATATTATTTTATCCATAGTTCCTAACCAACTCTTAAATAAATTAATGAAAACAAAGAAATTTCAATGGATTTTTAACGATGAAACTGATATTTAGCAAAAGAAAACTTTCTGTCCTGAAAATATCACGATTAGGATGCAAGAATCAAATAAAATCAGTCACTCGAAGGGGAAAAAAAATAAAATATGCAGATTTGGCAAAGACAAAATTATTTTTTTCCGCACTTTAGCGTAGTGACTTAAAAATTGGACGGCACATTCTAAGACTGAATTAAGGCATGAAATTACTTTGCCAAAATACGGGACGCGGATTCGCAATATTGAAAATTTCCGATGTTCATACGGAAATGTCGATTTATGGCTTCCGCAGTCCAATGAATTGGGCCGTCACCTATAATAAGGAAACAGAAGACTAATAGGAAAGAAGGCGAAGCAGTGTAAATAATCGGGTTTCTTCCGTTTATGAAACTTGTTCCTAATGGTTGTCCGCATTTCCCTTTCCCTTTCTCTTCTGTCGGTCGGAATCAATAAAAAAAAAAGAAATGCATAAAATGTATCTCGCAGCCGGAAAATAATGTATTACCTTTCGGGCATCGACATTTCTGACCTAATTTTTCTTTTTGTTTTCGTTTTTCAGGATATACGGATTTTACGACGAATGTAAAAGAAGATATTCGGTTAAACTTTGGAAGACATTCACTGATCTTTTCAACTGCTTGCCCATTGGTATGTCGAGATTTCCATTTTCTCTAGCGTCTGTGTAGTAAAATTTTCATTTTGCGCTGGCAATCTGATAAAGAACTTGGTCATCATTACAGTTAACTTTTTTTATTTGTCTTTGAATAAATTTATTCCTGCCGCAGGGAAGAGAAAAGTAATAATTTTCCTTTTGTTGGAATTTTCTTTTTAAGCTGCCTTAGTGGAAGGAACCATATTTTGCATGCATGGAGGTCTCTCACCACAGTTAATGGACCTCAGTCAAATAAGAAATATTCCAAGACCGATTGACGTACCAGACAGTGGTTTGGTTTGTGATCTTTTATGGGGAGATCCGGATGAGGTGATAAACTGTTAACGTTGATCTTTTGTCTGCTATCAATAAATTCAAATATAAACAATAGTTACCAACATCGTATTTTCATTTTATTTAGAACGTAACTGGCTGGGGAGTCAATGATAGAGGAGTCAGCTTTGTTTTCGGCACTGCTGTGGTGCAAAATTTTCTCTCAAAGCATGATTGTTCCTTGATAGTGAGAGCACATCAAGTAGTTGAAGATGGTTATCAATTTTTCGCCCAAAGAAGTCTTCTAACTCTATTTTCGGCGCCCAATTATTGCGGAGAATTTGACAATGCCGGAGCTGTCATGGGAGTTTCAGAGGATCTGACTTGCTGGTTCAGCGTGCTACCTGTGAGTAAATGTCATTTTTATTAAAAAAAAAAAATTTTAAATGCACAAATTATTTAAGGTTTAATAATTTTTTATTTCCTTTTTAGCCCGATAAGAAGAAAACGGTATTTAAATATAAATGAAGGTTGGATAAGGCATCCTCTTCGGAGGCTGCCAAATAGGAGATGGTGCCTTTACTGAAAGTGAGATTATGTTTGGTGTAATTTTTGAAATCTGCATTATATCAAATAGCTTACATTATTTTATGTATATTTGACATTTACATTATTTACAACTTAGTGCTTAGAAATAAACATTAATGTAAAATTCTTAAAAATAACCTTCCTCACAAAGAATGTATTTGAATGAATATTTTCCTTTGTTTACATTTACTAAAAAATCTACAGAATTTTTTTGTTTAAATGATAACTCGTACAAGTTATTATTTTCAATTAAAAATTTAATATATTTTTCTAATTTTAGAAATTCCGATTTCTAAAAAGAAAAATAACCCTAACTTTAGAACTATATTTTACTATTCGAACCTCGTATAAATCTAACATTAATATTCTTATTAAAAGGAATGTTATAAAATTGATATTCGTAAATTCAGTTAGTAGTGAATTAATTCTGATATATATTTTTGTTTAGGGCTTATTAATATTAAAATCATTTTATTTAAATTATATAATTATAAAATTTCCCTATTATAAATATTTCGAATTCAGAAGTAAAAGGAAATTAAGGATTTATAGCAGTGCCAAATAAATATTTTACTGCTATTTCCTTGATTTGTAAAGGCAATTTACTTAAATTTTGTATTTATTGTTAATCTAAATATGAACAAATTTTGAAGAAAAATTTAAAGTTTCAAAAAATTAAAATGTTTCTCTTCGCATTACCATGAAGATCTTTTATAATTTTTAAAATTTTATGAACAGTTCCGCTCTAGTCGAATTGTATATTAATAATACATAAAAATTGCTTTTGTTGCATTAGATGAAATGTTTAATTGTTGTAATAAAAAAAAGATTGTTCACAAAACATATTTCTTTAATTCTCCTTATAATATAAATCGACTTTTTCTTATAATGATGTTAAACCTATTTTTATTTAAAAAAAATATTAAGATAAGATTTTTTTTAGTTCAATTAGTAATAAAGGTTAACTATGGAAAACCAAGTTCATGTTCAACATAGTCAGATTTTCAGCTGAACTTAAAAATTTCTTGGTGCAAAGGATTTAAATTGTATACGTTATAAAAAAGTAAATTTATAAAATTGTGAAAGAGTTAGTCAAAAAGACAAATTTACATCACAGTTGAAGTTTGAAACTTTATCTTTTCATAATGAATACTAGGGACTTCAATGGAGCTTCTTATGAAATCAAAAAAACAAATAATTTTTAAAAAATAAAAAAAGGCATGTATTTGGTCAACTGAGTGATAGCTCTATCCAATCAGAAAAGTACATCTATTGCCACGAATTTTGAGAGATACTGTGATTGCTGCATCTTTTGTTTACGTCAATAACGTTAAGATTAATTCAAAAATTATATCACACGATGATTAAAAAAGTTAGGTGACGTTCGGATAAGTTAAAATTTTGATTGGTATCGAACGCTGTGTGATTTATTGAAGATGGCAACTAATACGGGACATGTTATGAATTTAGCTAACAGTATAATCGGAGTAAGTGTGTTGGCGATGCCCTTTTGTTTTAAACAAGTAAGTTTCCGTTTTTAAATGTTATATTGTATTATTATGTAAAGTATATTTAACAAAGTTTCATATAATTAAAAACTAATTTTTTCAATTCATTTGAATTTTCTCAAATGACTTATATTAAATTTAGTAGAATTTATTTCACTAAAACCTTTTATTTCCGTTTGAATTGTTAAAGAGCTGAGGCATAATAATTAATAAGAACAAACCAAATAAATTAAGAACTATTTATTTTACAGTGTGGCATAACACTTGCCATAATATTGCTAGTCTTAAGCAGTATTACCTCAAGGCTAGCCTGTCATTTCCTTGTTAAGTCATCATCTATGTGCAAAAGGAGAAATTTTGAATTCTTAGCATTTTATACTTTTGGACCATCTGGAAAGCTACTGGTGGAGTTAGGCATCATTGGTTTCATGATGGGAACATGTGTGGCATTCTTTGTTGTCATTGGTGATCTTGGTCCTGAGATCATATCCAAAATATTCAATATCAAAAATGATAATACATTAAGATCTGCAGTGCTTTTAGGTGAAAGATTATTTCAGTATAACTCTAATTCATATTAATAAGCTTTTGTCTTGTCAGCAGTGTTTTAGAATCTCAAAATTTTTATCCAGGTTTAGGACTTTGTGTTGTATTACCACTTGGATTACTCAGGAATATTGATAGTTTAGCTGCTATTTCAACTATTACAATGGGATTTTATTTTTTGCTGGTTGTTAAAATATTTTTGGAATCATTTTCACATCTTCTTGCTGGTGATTGGATTCAAAAGGTTAATTTCTGGCAACCAGAAGGCGTTCTTCGTTGCATACCTATTTTTGCAATGGCATTGTCTTGCCAAACGTAAGTGTCTGCTAAATTCAATTTCTACAGTAAATCTTAATTTTTGTGCAATAAAAATTTTTTCTTTAAATGTGATATTGATTATATTCAATTGTTTTTTATTAAATGTGCAATATTTTTTATTATCTAAATTAGCAAAGTAATATTAATGTTAATATTTATAGGCAAATATTTGAAATATATGAAACTCTTCCTGTTCCAACATTGGATAAAATGAATTCAGTTGTTCGCTCTGCAATAAATATGTGTACTGTTGTTTATATAAGTGTTGGTTTACTGGGCTACATAGCTTATTGTACTGGAAATTTTGGTGGCAATATTTTACTAAGTTTTGCACCTTCATTAGCCAGTGAAATGTATAAACTGGGGTTTGTAATGAGCATTGCAGTTAGTTTTCCTCTTGTAATTTTTCCATGCAGGGCCAGCCTGCATTCTCTGATATTTAGAAGAGTAAGTAAACTGAATTCACTTGAATTATAAAGATATGTAGTTAATGAAAAGTGATCATCAACTTAATTAAATAAATGAAATAATATTTTGATAATTAATGATTTTTAGATTAGTTTGCTTGAATTGCAAATTTGCTGTATTTAAATAAAATTCAAATTTTAATGATTATCTCAAATATTATGTCTTTACTTTTTTATAAATGAAATGCTGCAGTCATATGTTTGTCAATTTTGTATTAAATGCAATACCCTTAAAAATGATTTTGATTTAATGAAAAGAACGCTAAAAGAATTTTAAGTTTTTGGGTGATATGAAGTTTTATGTGGCGTGGAAAAAATCAAGACAATTAAACTATTTTCATACCAAATACAATAGCAACAGAATCAAATTATGAAACTTATGTTAAGTTTATAGGAAGAAAATAGCCCCATTTATTAAATGGGTCTGATAATTTTCTATTTGCAGAATTTTTTAAAAATTTATTTGTGTAACATGTCAATGTAATGAGGAAATTTTTTACAGATGCCAATCCATCATGAATTGAGCCAGACCAGTTCGCACATTCCTGATATGAGATTTAAATGTTTAACTATGGCCATAGTTTTTGTTTCAATGGTAACAGGATTATTGATACCGAGCATCGAATTAGTGCTTGGCTTTGTGGGTTCAACAATTGGTGTCGCGATTTGTGTCATATTCCCTGCTTTATCCTTCATTAATCTAACAAATAAGGAAACAAACGAGCGAATAACGGCCAAAGTATGCACTTAAAAAATTTAGTCTACTTTGTTGTTAGATGTAAGATAAAATGAATGTTTTGTCATTCATAGACTCTTTTTCAATAGGTTACCCTACTACTGGGTCTCATTATAATGATTACTGGTTCCCTGGCCAATTTTCAAGCTGCAACTGAAATTAAATCAGCCGAAGGCAGTTACTTAAAAATACCAGATATTAAAACCTTTCAAGATTTTAAGCCTCCTAGGAAATTAATTGTTAGTACAGAATCAATTCCTCTAGTTGATAAGCAATTTTCGAACAAATTTTTAAACCAAAGTAAGTAGAAATTGTAAAATAAATGTCTTTGTTTTTGAATTAAAAATTCTTTTCATGTGGGTTTCCCGATGCTTGTAAAATTAAAATATTGCAAATTTAAAATTATCGATTTTTTTTTTAAAGAAAAAAATGCGGCAGAAAAGTTGATTGCGGAACAGAAGCCTAAAATTATTGCAAAACCAAAACTGGATCAAAAAAAAGAACCGCCTAATCCCGTTGCACCAGGTCCAGAAATCCAGCCGAGTCAAAAAAGTGTAATTTTACCGCCTGCTCCATTAATTGAAATTAAAAAAGCCAATATCGAGAAAAATACTAACGAGGTTAAACCATTAAATATTAAATCTGAGAACAAAGTACAAGAAACTAAAATAAGGGAGGAAAATATCAATAAAGATGCCATTGAAAAGGAAGAAAGAGAAATTCACGAAACGGAACAACTTAAGAAAAAGAATGAAGAACAGAAACAACAAGAATTACTTGAAAAGTTGAAAGAGTATCAGGACGAACAGAAAAAGGTACTGCAAGAGCAGTTGAAAATTTTAAATGAAATTAAGAACCGAGAAATGGAAAAAAATCCAGTAGAAATAAAAAAAGAGCAGGATAAGGCGCCATTAATGCAAAACGTGGAACCTATAAAATCTGATGATTTTAATAAAAATATAAAAAAAATACAAAATGCAATTGATACTTTAAAGGATAGCCAAATTGCTGTTGGAGAAATTAAAAAGAATGAAAAAGAAAAAATAATTGAAAAGCCAAATGAAGAAAATAAAAATAATCAACCTTCAGAAGTAAAAGATATGGAATTAGTTAAACCATCACCCTTGGTTAACGAAATTAAAGATTCCAAAGATAATTTAAAGAAAACCAAAGTTAGCTCGGTTCCACTACCCTTGGCCAAGCTTCAATCAAATGTAGAAAACGGTAATCAAGAAAAACTGGACGGTGCTGTCCAGTCCAAGCAAGATGTTATGAGGAGAGATATATTAGAAGATTCCAGGAAAAGCGAAACACTAATCAGGGAAAAAAGAGATATAGACATGACAAAGTCAAATATTGCAGTAGAATCGATTGAGCCTGTTAAATTTGATGAATGTCATGTTGAAGATAAACAACAAATTGTCATGAAAAATTTAAATTTTATAATACTCAATAAGACTGATAATGTTAGTCATCAAAATGGTAAAGAAAGTAACGAAACAGAAAGAGTAACCATTGTCAGAGAAGTTACCGTTATTCCGGATAATCTTATTAAAAATTCGGAACATATTAGCTTAAGCCTGCAATTAAATACTGAATTGAAAGTAGATCAAGAAGACTCAAAATTGGTGGCTGCAGATCCCGGATTATCACTACCAAAAAAAAGGGATCTGAAATCAGTTAAAACGAATGAGAGAAGTAGCAAAAGCGTTAGATAAATTCTTTTTATTGATTTATTTCGATATAATTCCCAGTAATAATACTTAATTTAAGTTAAAAATTTTATTTGACGAGTTTAACCATCCGGACGTCTCTTGGCTTATATGAATGGTATTCCAGTAACTTCATGATAAGTATCAGCAAAAAATATAATTTGAAAAGGTAGAGACTAAGAATGTAGCATCAAGTTATGTCCATTTAAGTGTACGGTCTATGAGGGCTAGGTATAGAATGGCTTTCGAAAAATCGAGACGGTTAAATATACATCTGCATTATAGTCTAGCAAAAAAAATTAATATCAAATACTAGTTGCCTAATTTCAGTATTGCGATTAGACAAACACAAATATAAATATATATTTTTTCCAAAAAATTGTTTACAATCCGCAAAACTGAATGAAAAATATTTTAATCGAGCTTAAATAAGTGATTAAAAGAATGTTTTTTTTCTAATTTTAAAAATGTTGAAATTAAGTCATAATTGATTATATCAAAGTACCTTTTACTTAATAGATTAAGAAGTACCTGAACAGGAAGGCATTATGTAGTCCTTATTTCGTTATAGTACATTGTAAATATTTATTTAAAGGTGAAGCCGCAATTGAAAGTCAGTCTTTTCAATATGAAAACAAAATTTAAGTTTTATTTCCTGAATTGTTAAATTTTTGCTTTGTCTTTAGTTAAAGATATAAAAGAAATACAATTTATTTTGTTATTTTCATATATGTGAATAATTCTTTGTATTACAGATTTTTTTAAAACGGCTTCAATTATTTAAAAACAATGTTTTATTTCTTTTTGTTTGTAAAGTAGCCACGTCATATTTTATTTCCGATCCTTAATTATTCCTTTATTACTCACTTTTGTCATTAAAAACTGTTTAGTTTAAAAATATTTATATTAACACTGTATTTCTTTATTGTATAGTTCCTATCTATTAAAATTTATTTATGTCATTGCAGATTAATCTTTTCTAATTAACTGTTTTTTAAACCATATGCCGCGAAATTATCGTCTATAAAAGTGATACATAAAAGTTGTATGTCAATCTAATTACTAGATATTCTATACTGTTCGTAAGAAAGTGATCTTACTATATACGATTTATGATTTCACATTATCTAAAATAAAATTTGAATTAATTTTTCTGCATTCTCAATACAAATATTGAATGAAATAATAACTTAAGAGAGTGTGAGGGCAACAAGCCTAATTCATTTAAAAGTAATTATATGTGTGATATTATTTAATTAAGTAAGCAAAAAAAAATTTTTTTTGAGAGGAGGAATACCTAAAATGTTTAAAATATTTGTTAAAAAATTCAATAATAAGTTTCTAATTAATATATTTTTATATAATATTAGTTAATTAAATCAACAGTTTTTTAATACAGTGGATATGATTTTAACTTTTTGATTTTTGAATATTATGAAAGACTTAAATAACTTTCCGAATAATATTTAAAATATTTTTCAATATATGTTCATAATTAAACACACATACATAAATTTTATTTTTAAGTATCAGTCATTTCGCTCCGAATTATCGTTATAAAGTTTATACCAGTAATACATTTTTCAGTTAAAGACCAATCATAGCTTAGTTTATTATAATAAAGCTCTCAAGGCACGAGAGCAATGAAAAATGTATAAAGTGTAAATTTATTATAGAAAACACCACGATCATGGAAATTGTTTGTATAAAATTATTTAGGAATTCGTCCGATGTTTTTCAATTTCTTTAGAGTTAAGTAAATGTATTTTTTTTTTTAATTTGATAAAATAATAATTTAGAAAGATGGGGCAGTACATTTAATTCATCAGAAATTTTTGGTTATAAATAAAAAATAATATTGTTTTGAATTTTTTATACATGAAAACAATAAAGTGTGCTCGACAGTGTCTTGGACTATTTTTTTATTTAATTGAATCTATTGCTACAATATTCTATATCTCTTGTCTTTTAGAGTTAACACCTCGTTCTCTTTTGCATGCCTGATGGAATATTCTTAATAAAGTGATGAACTTAAGGAGCTAAAAATTGTTAGCAAGTTTGTATAAAAAGGTGGCTTCTTTTTATTTATTATCAAAGACAACAGTAATGCTCATTATTTTTTTTTTTTGTTAATGAATATTTGATTTAATTACTGTAGAAAAGAATTATTGTCAAAGCCTATTCATGTATGTTAATGTAACCGTTGGAATATACAAAATAAGCTTTAAATGTACAATCGTATTATGTGCCGAGGCGCTAATCTTTAATGTAAACATTTTCTTTTATTTCTTTTTTTCTTAATGTTACACAGAAAGTTCATACAAGAAAACAGTTTTCCAAGTTCGTTCGTTCTTAAAAATATAAAAACTGATTGCCATACAAACGGATGTAACTTTTTATTATTTTCTCTTCCGTTTCAAAATTCAGTTAATATCATTAGAAACTTTTGCAATGTGTGAGTGAAATGCTCATTTCCATTAGTTCTGAAGATATATTTTCTCCAAAAGCCGTTGGTTTTCCATTTGAACTGAGTCAAATGCAAACAAGCGTCACGTGGAGCTTGTCAACAATGTTGAGCTTTTGTTTTTTTAAGTATCTGAATGGCAGATTAACATTTTTTTTCACAAATTAATTTCGGAAAATATGGTAATCCCTATGGGTTCTCCATTTGCTACATATTTATGAAGTTTATAATTTCATAACTGAGTATTTAATCCTGCTTCAAATGCAGGCTATAAGTTAGAAACGATAATAAACCTTTAGTTTTAATATATTTCTTTTAAAGTCTGTTTTAAAATTTGGACGAACAACAGATGAGCCGATTTGCTATTTATTTTGAATGACTGTGAGGGAAATGTAAAATTTACTTAATATCACGTCTTTCAGTCCGGAGGAACACGCAAAAACCACCCACGGATTGATAATTTGCCAACTCGATATGATGCTTATAAATATTTCACTTTACACACTGTTTATTCTATTAGAAAAAAAAAGAATATTGCATTTAAATTGGAAGTAGTTCGTTCTTTCCTTTGTTATTTTCACCCTTGGACGAGAAATATTAATTTGAGTGCCTTATGAATCAGGTTATTGCAAATTATTAGTCATTGTAAAATTAAATGCCAAAAATGTAAAAATAAAACAATTTCAGTCCCTACAATTAGTATTCATACATTGCAAATCAGAAAAACCGATGATTCAGAAACTTCAGATTTAATAAATGGCGTTAAAAAAAAAAAAAAGTTAATTTGATCAGATTTACGACAGTGAGGCAAACATTTAGTGAAGTATTAAATGGCAACGTTTACATTATAAAAGTCATATTATCGATCGTGGGTTCGCGTTTCAATCAATACAAACCGAAAATAGGTTTTTATTCACGTTATAAATAATTGTTATAATTGCTTTTAAAAAATTTTGAATTTGCACAACGGTTCTCTGTGACGATCGAAGAGCATTTTGAGGCCCAGATAAAATACAAAAATTGGTCACGCTGTTTACTGGTCTTCTGTCTCAGTCTGCAAAGATTTTTTTTTTAATTTTCCATTATCTGCTCCCTGAATCAGGGCGGGACGAACTGACCGTGGCCTCGGAGGAATCCCTCTCCCTTTCCCTCTGGATTTCTCGTTTCCGGTCCATCGGATCCCTCTCGATTATTTCCTCTCCTTCCATGTCCTCGTCTTCGTCCTCCTCCTCGACTACGCTTCTCTGAATCCAGTCTCTTATTCTATCCTTTTTCGCTATTCTATCCACTTTCGATTCTATTCCATATTCCGCGAGGGCCATGAAGAGCTGGCTTTTTTCTTCCGGGCTACTGTGATAGCTGTACAACGAAGGGCATAATCCATCTTCTTCGGCGCTGCCTGCATTATAGGGAACGTGGGGTAGTTAATGTTTCGATGAATCAAGATGATACATTTAGGGGAGTAAACCTTACCGCTATTGGAGCGATCTGATGAAGGTTTAGTTAGCCATCTGTCGTCCATGTAACGTGACAGGTCGGCTAGACTTTGGGTTCTTTTCATAGGCCGCGGTTCCAGGTATTTTCTGAACATTCTTTGCGCCTTCGATGAAACCAGTTTGAACATTTTGGGTCTTCTCACCTGAAAGGAGATTGCCAGGTTAGTGCATTGGTGTTTTCCGGTTGTCACCGGTTTTAACCCGTGCATGCGAATGGACCTGCATCATGACGGCATTGCTCCCGTGCCACTGACAATAGCGGACATAGCGAGGATCATCTGGGGCGGCCTTTTGCCACGGAAGACATCCCGTCAGACAAACGAATATCACAATAGCGAATTGCCACACATCATGCGACATGTCAGCCCTGGAAACAAGGTAAAACTAAGGTTTGATAAGTTTTTTTCTCAATTTTAGCAAGAATCAATTTCAGAAGAATTTTCCCAAAACAGAAAATTCGTTCAAGGCGATTTCAATGTACAATGAAAATTCAAATCAATTTACGAGTCTGATGAATCTTGATTCAAATTAGAAAATGTTCTTCATACTTGGCACATGAAAGTATTTATAAAGCCAAAATCACTCTTAAGTTAAAGGCAGTCTGAGAATCAGGAGTTCACTTGCCTCATCCTCGTCAGAGTATGTATTTAAAACTAAAGATCCTTATATAACACTGGGATGTAGATGTGAATTAAGAGAGAAATGTTCATCTTAGCATTGGGTGTCATAAGAATTTATAATTAATTCTTGTTTTCTTATTTATGATTAAATAATATGATCATTTAAATGATCATGATAAATGATTAATGATTAAACTGTTTTCTTCAATGAGTGGACCAATCGCGATAAGTTAAAAGCACATTTAGCACTTGTAAAGACTATTTCACGGAAAAGTAAACGAGTGTAGTCGCTCCATTGGTTAAACAATGTACAATGTCAGATGAAAATGTTAGTTACCGCTTCTTCATTGCATCATACAGATCTTTCAGAAATATTAAATGTAGTCTCATATTCCTAAAAATCATGTTATTTGTTCCTGGTGTTCGTAGCCAGTGCCTTTCGCTCTTTCTATTTATACAAGCGGAACATGTATTTAAATGAGATAACCGGGAGTATGTATCTCATTTATTGTGCGTATTTCAAATTACAACCGACGGTAACCCGATGTTACTTGTTAAATGATACGACAATGCTATGAAGTTTTCAACCTTTTAAACCTAATATCAAAATTAGATTTGCAATTATTTTACCATAGATTTAAATACATGGCAAAATGTTTTTTTTTTCAAATTTATGATACGATTTTACCAGTTTTCATCGAAAGATTGATTTATTATCCATATCTTTAATTACTTGTAGAGTTCATCCGTATCAGTTGCTAGAACCTCCGGTGGTGCATACGGCAGCCATTCGTTCCTTCTCAGGACCAGAGTGCCTGACCTTCTTGTTTCGCCAAAATCGCATAACTTGACTCTTGAAAAATCAGATTTAAAGACGAGGATATTGTCCAGTTTCACGTCTCGATGGATCAAATCCCTCGAGTGGAGATGCTCCAGGGCAGAGGCCAGCTGCGAAAATCATTTGAACAATCGTGGGTCATCAGAGTCACTCCCTGGAAAACATTATCTTCAAATGAAGATTTGAACCTACCTGCTTGGCCACGCGTTTGCTGTGCATGTCGCCAATTCCATTTTCGGACACGTTTGACGTGAGATCGCCCAAAGGTGCATACTCCTGTGAGAAGACATAGAAACCCGCTGTTTCGAAAGCCACGTCGTATGTTGTTATTACGTTTTTATGTGCTCCCAGATGGAGTCCATAATGAAATTCCCTATAAAAATCCTCTAATGTCACGTAAGGCTTTGGAAGAGCTTTCAGAACCATTTCCGTATCCGTGGCTCTGTGTTCTGTCAGTAGAATTTTCCCAAACCATCCTTCTCCCACAATTTGGAGTATATCAAATTCTTCCGTCAAACTAACCTACAAAAAGAAATCTTAACTGATGTGTGGTGATTGGCATCCATATCTCAATGATACCGAATCAATAGGAATATACCAGCACCAAAAACCTAATGGACACATCGAGTCTATGCTCTTCAAATTGATTAATAAATGTAGAGCATAATCAATCAAATAATATGTTTAACCGGATGATCTTGACTTTCTTTTCATAATACTAAACTTATTTGCTATATTGTAGCATATGTTCGGGAAATTAAGAAGAGTATATATATATATATATATTACACAATAACAGTATGATTAAACACTTAATTTAATTATTATTGGAATGGAGTTAATCACAACAATATTCAAAAGCCTTTAGTGCCTCATAATAAGAGTTCATTAATTACACATTAATGCGGATATAATAGACTAATTTATTAGATTATCTACGAAGTTTGATTAAAAGAGAATTTTCCGCTAATTTTACGTTTACCTTTTCCAATTCAAACTGCCTTATCCTGTGAATGCTTCCGCCTATTCGCTTTTTTGATAGGCTGCCCATAATTTCTGAGTTGCGCAAGGCAAAACTTGTGAGAATATTTTATTTAAACTGTTTGATTGTAGCAAAACATATGAAGAATTTTTATCAAAGAGGAATGGATTTTCGTTTAATATAAAATTTAAAAATTCACTTTTTGCACAATCATATGCAGCTGCGTTTTTTACTTTTGAAAAAAAAATTATTTTTTATTTAAAAATTATTTAAAGCATACAATAAGTTTCCAATTCATAATACTGTGTTCTGAAAGCGAAAATGTTCTATAATGTAATTTATAATTAAAAAGTCCCCTTGTGTTTATTCAAATGTAAATCTGATCTAATTTAACCCAATTCGAACGTTTTAATAATGAAAAATCTCAATGGCAAATTGAAAAAAAAACAACAAAAAAAAAAAATTGTTCAGCTACTCAAATTTCGTATTTCCCCATTTTTCTACGCTATTAAAGTAACATTGTTTTCACAATATTAAAATATAATAGTTTTTTCAAAAGTCATCATATGTGTAAATCCGCTTTTGATGATGTGTTAAATATTTTACATTCGTTTTTCGAATTTTTCATTTCCACGTGGGGAAAAAATTATGAATCCAGAATTTGCGCAATTATCGATTTTATAACTGGCAGAAAAAAAAAATTTATGGGTTCATGTACTAATTTTAGAAATTGGCACTTTTACGCGAGTCTAAGAACAGGAGAAAATAGATGGGAAAAATGTCTCTGTGTTAACAACACGACTCCAAGCAATAAAGATCATCGAAGTTTCATTGCTGCACGAATTCCACGGGATGCTCGGCGCTAATCCGATCGTTTCCACCCAAAACAAAAATTGAAGGCAAAGAATGGGGCGATACCAAAATTTAAACAGCCGAAAAGAAAGACGAGCACCAACTGAGGAGCCCATGGCAGAACGGCCTGAAATATTGGCTGAAGTCCATCATTTCGGGGTCTGGGTTATTTTCGTGTGCTGTTGGTAATGTAATTCGCCCCGCAATCGATATTAATCGCTCGCGCGCAAGCAGGAAAGGCCCCGAAAAAAGTATTCGGTTTGGAGGGGTTGGTATCGGAAACATGGCGGGATACGAGGGTGGAGGATAAGCCTTTTGTTTTTACCTCTTTTCTCCGCTTCTTCGATCGGAGATTATGAGCAATATATCCTTGGAGAGACCCCATCGGAAATATGAAGAGTAATAAGAGGAAAAACCCTCAGGTTTCTGCCTATTGCACTTTATTTTTTCCTATTGGATTTTCTTCCATTGAAGGCCGTTTGCTAAATCACGATTTCCTTACTTTCACTTGCTTCGGATTTTGATGTAAACCGCAGAGCATTGCAATCGATATGCTTGAAAAAGTCGGTGATGGTCACTTAGATCCTTAAAAAAAAGGAAACAAAACTGGCAAGTTCGGTCGAATGATGGCTTGGTCAAAGCGAACCATTACTCATTTCGAGTTTGGTAGCAACGCGGTGAGTACCTCTCAAAGAACAATTTTTTTATTTTTTCAGTTATTGCATTCGGTAATTATTTGTCATCTGAGTACCTTTTAAACATGGTGCAACAAATATCTTACGGGAAAGGATAGATTAAATTCATCTTTTACATTTTCCCAAGTTTAAAGATAAAGAAAAACAAATCCCAATTCCGAAATCACAATATAGAATAAATTATGCTGAAAAAACATGACGATATCATACATTATAATGGTTGACGATGTCACTTGTTGCCATCAGTTTTAATTCCTGTTTATTATAAATTTGTAAATACAAACATTTTTAATATGAGAAAATTGTTTTCTCATCGAACTTTATACAAGAGAATTACTTACATAAATATTTTTAATGATTAAAATGTTCAATTATAATTATTTCAATATGAGTCACATTTGTCGAAGATAGATTTTTCATTTGCAAAAATGTTTTCATCTTTTATTTGAGATTAGAGTTTATTTTATTACTGAGAGAATTAGAATTGGGTAATAAATTTTAACAGAGTGATTAGCAGATTCAAAGGACTATTTTTTTTTACTAATACTCATATAAAAATTTTTGTAGTTTTTTTCTTATTATTACAATATATTGATATTATATGTATACATATGCTACATACATATGTATATATGTGTATTTTTTCGGTTTTTATCCGAAGACATCGCATTATTGTTTATGTTATATAATTCACAATGATTTTTTTCCTTCTTAAGCGAAGCAATTATCTAGGATAAGAAAATTCGATTGAGACAGTGCATATGTAGCTATTATTTAATTTTCATATTGTCCGAAATTAATGGGAAAATCATATTTTTGAATGGATTTTTGTCGGTCTGAAGACGAAAATAGTTCGGAGTCCGTTAATCTATTATTTAATGATGAGATTCTCGCCATTGCACATCGTGGGAGAGGTGATGACAGATCAAGAACAATGCAGATTCCCCTTGGACTATTTTTGTGAATAATTGGAAGTATAAGAGACCAATTTTCTCGCAATATTTCTCATAAGGAAAATCATTTTTCCCATTTTATCTAGGTCGAATCATGTATTTGATGCGTTGCATTGATTTCGCGATTTAATTCCTATGAATTATAGCAATCGAATTAGAACCTGTTTTCTCGCTTCAATTTTCCTCTTTGCATTTCATAGTTGTTAATTAATTGCCTTCGGATAATTGGGTTATTTCAATGGATATTATCTTTTTTTTTAATTTCCGCTCAGTATGGTATCTTCGTTCTCAAACGTAAAACTTCGAATTAATATTAAATTTTAATATTTGACCCATACACATAACATTTAATATTTTAGGTTTCAAAACAGTTGCTGGAGTGAAACCATAGCTACTTATTATAGAAGTTTACTTTTTTAATGCAAGATGCAATACGGTTTAATTATATGCATTAGATGATCAAACTGAGAGTGATCAGACTAGAAAAAGATATTTTCACGCATAATATCGTTGTAAAATCTAGATTTTAATTCAGATTTGATAAATCCAATCTTGAACATGTTCTACAGGTTGGCACTATAAAATGATTTTATACGTAACATTAACGAATTATGTTATATTAATATAAAAAATTATTATCATATTTCATGTATCCTCTCAAATATTTGTTGCCCAATTTTATATTAATTTATCTACTGAGTTATGAGGCTACATATTTTATAGAATTTACCACTTGTGCGTCTTCTCGAAAATAATATTTAGTGTAAATATTTATGCTTAAAATTATTTCACGGCTCTTATTAAGTAATTCGCCTAGTTTTCCATTTAATAGTCAAATTTATATAATTTATTAATGCAGGTTCTTATTTTATATACCATTTATGATGCGGTGTGTTATATCAATAAGCGGAATATTTTAATATTTCATGGTTAACTTGTGAAATTTCTCGCTATTCCTCATACAGACACTGAAATAATGATGCAACAGAACTGTTGGCGTCTTTCGCAATTGTAGTTATTCGTGTAACTTGTAGATAAATTTGAATATATTGAAAAAAAAAATTTCCCATTTCACAGCCGAGAAAAAGTATCAACTGTCTGAAGGAGGGTGTTCCATATGTTCCATAAACACAGCTCCTGCAAACAAAGTACATCGGCAAATAAAAATATTAAACAATGATGACTATAATTCCAAAACAAGAGACTACGCTTGGATTCATAAAACCACATTTGGACTCGGATCTCAAATTTGAGGGCCTCAACATTAGCGAAATACGGAAAATGGAGGATGTCCTTCCCCTGAAGCTTTGTACGCTCCCGAACGAGCAGATTCACTCGGAGTTCATCACAAAAAGCGCTGAGATAATATTGAAAGACGCGGTGTTTGAGGGCACGAAAAGGAAGAATAAGGTCCTGGATTGGGTGGAACCTCAAATAATGGAGAAGATATTCGATTATAGCATTCAAAAAGAAGGGGAATCTGATGAGAAACTGATTGCTTTGATTAAAGACATCATCAAGTTCAGCGTAAAGACCGGGCATCCCTACTTTGTCAATCAACTCTTCTCCGGGTAATTTTGATCTATCAAATTAAATATTAAATATCTGAACCAATTCAATCTAATGTTTACATTTATCTTCAGAGTCGATCCATATGGCCTGATTGGACAGTGGCTGACGGATGCCCTCAACCCCAGTGTTTATACATACGAAGTAGCTCCCGTGCTTTCGATAATGGAGAATGTGGTGCTGAAAGAAATGAGGCAAATTGTCGGATTTCCTGAAGGTGAAGGTGACGGAATCTTCTGTCCCGGAGGGTCTGTATCAAACGGTTATGCTATAAGCTGTGCCCGATATTATTTCTGTCCCGATATCAAGGTGCGATTCAGAAACTGTGGAAGTGCGATATTTTTATATGTTATATACAAAACTCGCAAGCTTACAGGCTTTTCATTGCAGAAACATGGAATTTATAACGTTGGTCGACTGATTTTGTTCACTTCGCGAGACTCCCATTATTCTGTTGTCAAACTTGCAACTTTTATGGGCCTTGGATCGGATAATGTGTGGTTCATAAAAACCGATAACAGAGGAAAAATGATACCTGACGATTTAGAATCTTCGATTCTTAGGGCACTTCGCGAAGGACTTAAACCGTTTATGGTAGTAGCAACAGCGGGTAAGGGAATCCATCAAAACTACCTCTGAAGGATTAATCCGAGTAAATCCGCATTTAACACAATTTTTATAAGTAATGTGAGATTAAAAATACGCTATGGTCTTAATCATAGATTTTGATATTTATCTTTAAAAGTATGAAACATTAAAATATACACTTACAAGGTTAATATGTAAAAGCGGAAGTTTGAGGCATTTAAAACCTTTAATTGAGGGAAATATTTATTTGCATCTTAATAATGGTGTGAATTTTTATGGATCAACAAAATTTTGGTTAGGTACAACAATTCTGGGAGCATTCGATCCATTAGAATCCGTAGCAGACGTTTGTAAAAAATACAAATTGTGGTTCCACGTTGACGCAGCTTGGGGCGGCGGTTGTCTCATGTCGTCAAAATATCGTCATTTGCTGCAAGGGATCTGGAGGTTAGTTTCAAACATAAATTTTTTCGATTTTTAACATTTTTCCTTTTCCAAATTCGCTACATCACTGCATTTATAGGGCTGATTCCGTGACTTGGAATCCTCATAAACTTCTGGCTGTTCCTCAACAGTGCTCTGCATTTCTAACCCGTCACAAAAATATTTTAGCGGATTGTCATTCCGCAAATGCCGCTTATTTATTTCAAAAGGATAAATTTTACGATGTGAAATACGATACGGGAGACAAGCACATTCAATGCGGCAGAAGGGGAGACGTTCTTAAATTTTGGTTCATGTGGAAGGCAAAGGTAAATGATAACATTTTGACAGCAGAGATAGCAGTGATTAATATTATAGCTTCCCATTTGTCTCTTGTAGGGTACCCGGGGTTTTGAACAACACATAAACAAGTTATTCTCAAATTCGGAATATTTTCTGAAGGAAATTAAGAAGAGAAACGATTTCAGACTTGTTTTAACAAAACCTGAATGCACGAATATTTGCTTCTGGTTTATTCCTCCAAGTCTCCAAAACCAAGATTATTCCCATGAAACACTTCACAAGGTATGCCTCAGTTCATGTTAAATAAATAATTCATTTTATTCAGTTGCTACTTATTACAAATTTTCCTACAGATAGCACCTAAAATAAAAGAGCGTATGATGAAGGAAGGTAGTTTAATGATCACATACCAACCCTTAAGGGAGTTGCCGAATTTTTTCCGGATTGTCTTCGAAAATTCCGCATTGGAACACGAAGATATGGATCATATTATTGAAATTTTTCAAAGGATAGGCGCCGATTTGTAAAAACATCGATATGAAAAATGTTTAAATCCAGATTGCAAACTAAATTTGTTGTTATTTTCATCCATACTCAAATTTGCTTCGATTTCACAAACGGAATCTGAGTTTCCTTTGATAAAAAATAAATTGGAACTATATTCTACTGTATACGAAAGTGCGATATCACATAGGCATGATTCAATGGCCATACAGGAAGCTTTAGAAGTCAGCGAAAATCGAAAACTGTTGAGGAAAATTAGTTGAAGGGACTTGAAGAATATATAAATAAGTATTGAAAATTGTTGGACAAAGGCTTGTCGTCTTCATTTCAGTTCAATAGCATTTGATTCTCTTTTACAAAAAGCTTAGAATTAGCGTAAAAAGGGGGATAAAAACCCTTTATTGCCGTCTCTAAAAAAGACATTTGATAAATTCTAAAATTATAGAAAAAAGTTCTGCATTAAAACACAAGTAAATCTTTTTTACTAATTTTAAATCGGTCAAGGCAACCTTTTTACTAATACATAGTTCATGCTCTCTATAAAGTTAAAGATAGCTCTAAGAATTTCCTTTTATGATAAAGGTTTACTACACATTTTACGGAGTTCGTTCTATAATTTTAATACATGAAAGATATTCTCTGGAAAAAATCTTTTTCTTAATTATAATTAAATTACTTTTAAAATAGAAATTATTCTTTCGTTGAACTTTCTAATCCTTACAGACTCATAAATTATAAAGAAATTACAACATTAATTTTAAATTTAACACAGCATAAAAATTATCAAGTTATCATTACAGTTCTAAGTTGTTTTATTGTTATTATTTATATATATATTGAAGTTTTATATATATATATGTATAAACTGCAGAGATCTTTATCCTTATTTGATCCTTAAAAAATACAAAATTGAAAGAGTTAATCATTAATATATTGATGTAGTGTGTATATTTTATTTTTAAATATTTTTATTGTAAAATTTGAAATAAAGTTTTAATGCAAATAAAATAAATTTTCTAATGTAATTTTTTTATAGTTTTCGCTAAAAATCAAACCTAATATGTGTAAGTTCGCAATTTATGAAAACCAAATTATAATAAAAATTTTTAATATCAATCAGATGATCGGTTTAACGGAAAAAATGCTATAACATTCATAAAAATCATAATTTCAATAATTTTTAAATTATTTGGTTAAAGTAAATGAAATTATGATTGTGTTTAAGAAAGTAGTGAATGATAGATTAAAATTTTATTGTTTAAGATTTTTACAAGTAATAAAATTTCTGAAATAAATAAAATGGTCATACATCCCTCAGGAATGAAAAAAATAAGAAAATTTATCGGATTTTGATGTCAGGGAAACGATTATTTGTTTATACATATACATGTACACACACACATTCAGTTTATACTAATCAAACATTTAATTATTATTGGGAAAAATCTTATTTTACTTGGAAAAAGAAACAGGAAAATGTTTAATTCTTATCGTGTGCAATACAGTCCGGAAACTCATAAGCTACTTAAAGGTGAGATCAACTGATTATTTATTAATTAAGCGACCGAAAATATTTGAAGCATTATATGAATCATAATAACAAATGGATTTATTACACATTTTTTTTTTTCATGGAAAATCAACGTGATATAAAATTAACAAATATTTTTACACATCATCCATGCTTTTCATAGAAATAAATTCGGGATTCGAAGAGAAAAGATTCATAAAATAATTTCCTTGACGATTGAGAATTTCGTGCTAGGATTAAGAAAAACTTGTAAAAATATTTAAATTATTTGTTTTAGTTCTAATGGATGAAGCCAAAATTTCGGCATTGCAAAGGCAGAAGATCAAAGAGTCGTTGAACAAAGGCGAACCTTTGCCAGCAATAAGTAGGAGACGTCCCCGTCCGTCGTATGCAGACGAAAACCTCTTCGACCTTAAAAGAAACTATTACTTTGTGAGACGAACCCAGGACCAGATCAGACATTCAGGGGCCTACGAGCCGGTCAGGTACCGATTTCTGCAGCCAATAGGTACGGAGCGAAACTCGGTAAATGAAATTTAGGAAATAATCGCTGAGGCCGAGATCTACCGTTTTTGTTTGCCTTCAGTGGACAAGAATAAGGAAAAGGAACGACTCGGGAACATAATGGCACATGGAAAAAGCGGCGCAGGAAATGGCTGGAAACCGTCGGACAGTGAGGTTAAGGCAAGCAAAGAGCAGTCTATAACTGTGGAGGATAGGGTGGATGAACTGATAATCGAGATACACGAGAGAATTACATTTTTGGACGAGATGAATGCACTCGGGAAGGGTAAGAAATACGAAGACATCATCAAACAGGAAATTGCGGCGAAACTTCGTGAGCTGGAAAGGCTGGACAAAGCAACCGCCCAGAAATACCTAAAACTCTTCAAACAACCGGAAAGAATGAAAACCAACATAGACGAAGTAATGCAGTGGGGCTAGTGCAAGAAAGAATTTCTGGCAAAGATACTTTTGTATACCTCGATCTATAAATTTATCAAAATATACTTAATTTCAATACTATAAATGCCCTTCATTATTATATTGTATCATGTCTTCTATCAAAATATTTAGTTTAACATTTTGACAAATAACATCCCATGAGGCTTGGGATTTTTTTAGGATTGGCAGATGGCTAAATTGGGCAGTTTGCTCATATTAATCTTTGAATGTAATATGAATTTTAGCTATGAAATGCTGTGTGGACTAAAAAGGGAAGATAATTGCCTAACCATATTACATTCCACTCCTTCATTAACTAGCGCTTTAAACCAAAATTGCGTGAAGAGCAAATATTTTCTTCCACTCGAGACACAATTTAATATCATGTGCAATGGAAAACTAAATTTGTGATATGAATTGATAAAATAAAATAAATTTAAGGCTCAGAAAGATTTGCTGCAAATGAGAAAAAGATATGAATTGAAATTACGGACCAAAACGACATTAAATGTCTGATATTAACGTAATGAGAAAAAAAAAAATCTGGCAGCGGTGGGATTCGAACCCACGCCTCCGAAGAGACTGGTGCCTTAAACCAGCGCCTTAGACCGCTCGGCCACGCTACCCGTTACATTAATGGATCTTCAATTGTCTATAATAATAACGGGAAATTTACTTTTTCGGGGCCCTTTGGCTAAAAAATCTGTATTAGTTCACAAAATGGTGGTGCAATGAATCTGAGTCCATCGATGCTATTTTGCATACCGTGATATGTGTACAGTTTATTAATTTAAAAATTGTTTTGAAGTGAATTCTTTAAATAATCTGTTTTTTTAGAAGTTTATTTTAAGAAAAGGATAGAAATAAGGACTGTGAAAAGTGAATGAGGTAACTGAAATATTTTTTTCATTGTACGATCAATTTTCCGTGATCGAAGTCCGCCATGAAATTTTTTTATTCAGTGTTTCACAACCATACTGATATTTCAGAACTTTACATTTTCAAATATTTCTCTTCTTGTATTGCTTTTTGATCAACATTTAAATTGTAGCTTCAAATTTTGGTTCATTTTTTTTCTTCTAGGGTGTAAAGTAGATATGAATGATAAAGTGCAAAACCAACATCATAGTCACAATATGGGGATGGCAACTTGGCCTCATCAATGGCGGGCTGTTCATAATCCATATGCAACTCAAAGACCTTTTGCGTATTGGGGTCAAATGATGGCGCCCTACTCCATGAGCATTACACCTGCTGTTGGCCTTTTACCACATCCTCAGATGTCATACCCAAGCATCAACATGCAAAGTTATCACTTTCAGACCCATGTTAATCCAAACAACAATAATATTAATAATAGTAATAACAATAATAATAATATTGAGACTGAAAATAGTAATGCTAATAATAAGAATAATAGCAGTACTATCAGCAATTTCTGCAGTAGTAGCAACAATTCCAATAACATAATTTATAACAGCAATAATATGAATAATGTAAACAGTAATAATGGAAGTTTTAATTATAATTTGAAAAATAATAATAATAATAATATTATTAATCCACCATTACCTAATTCAAATAATGACATTAAGTGTCATGAAAATGATGATTCCTCTGTCAAACCAGTTGACAATCCTGATAAAATACCCTTACCAGATGGACCACCTCCATCAGATAAACCACATCCTGCATTACCTTCTAGTAATGTAAATAATAACACTGTAAGACCCTTTTTTAATGCCAATAATCAACCAATAAAATTTAATCTTAATCAGCAAAACAAAGGATTCACTCCATTTGTTTTGCCCAACAAAAAAAACAAGAGGAAGAAAAATAAAAATCAACAAAATTCATCATTTTCTTCTCTATTCAACAAATCAAACTGTAACATCTCTACAACATTAAATGTTATTGCTCCCAAAATGTATCATCCTGCATCTGAAAAGCTCCCTCTATCATCAATCACATCAACTGGTGTGCCAACTAAGCAAATATTGGATGATAAAGATTCTTCTAAAAAAAAACAGATCAGTAATGAAAATTCTAATAATAATGATGTAATAAGAACAACACAATCTCAGATCCAGCAGGTTCCTCATTATGATTGGCCTCAAAGTTTATTGTAAGTATATAATTTTGATAAAGATGTCTGTGTCCTTTTTAAAAATTATTTTATCTATTTAACTCAAATTCATACATTTTTTTAATTAGGGAATACATCAATCGGTGTTACATGAGATGTGAAACAAGTATGGATAAAGATCAAGTTGAAATAATTTTGAAAGGTAAAATTACATCTGCAATGAGTACCAACACCCTTTACACTAAAAACTGGGATTTTGAACCTGTTCCAAAGTGAGTATCTTTGTTTTTAAAAACATATCATTTATATATCAAATTCAATGTTTATTTATTATTAATTTTATATTTTATGTCACAGTTTAAGGGGCAATAAATTTGAACAACCACAAACCAACAACACAAACACAAATGTTACTTTCAGGGGCCGAAATAGGTTCAACGATCCAGTTAAAAGTCGTCTCGGAAAAAACAGAAACTACAGAGGTTCCAGTAGAAAATTTTCATCTAAATCTCCGAATAGGTAAAACTTACTTTAAGAACATTGATTAAAATTATTATTAGTAAAGGTTTAACAAGATTGTAAAATATTAGATCTTGCAGATCAAGATCTCGGTCAAGATCCAGATCTACATCTCGATCTAAGACTAGATCCAAATCGAGATCTAATTCTCGAAGTCCAAAAAGAAGACGTCGAAGTTCTGATTCAAATACTAGTGAAGAAAACGTTAAAACTTTCAATGTTAGGACTAAAGGAGGCAAAAAGAAAAAGGAATCCAAAAAAAAGGAAAAGTAAGTTCTTTTATTTTTTTTTATTTAAAGAAAATATAAAAACTAAAAATGATTATGAAACAATAACAATTTTATTTTAAGGAGGGGAGTATTTTATTCCAATATTACCTTTGGTGACGTGGAAAGTGCCAGCACGGAGAAATTACAGCAAAGAACGGCAAGATTTAAAACCACTTTGGACAATGTAAAAAATTTGAAAAAAACCGTAATAATTTCATCCCCAATTAATACGTCGTTTACCATCGACACCGAAGGAGATTTTGATTACAACGATTTGCATATCGTTGGAACGTGCTTGGATCTTGAAAAACCGTTTTTAAGGCTGACATCAGTATGTTGAGTTCATTATTCTACTTCTACTTCATAAATTCTACTTCAAAAATTATTTATTTTGCACTTTTGGACTTTTTAATTCTAATATTTTGTTTCTCATTGCAGGCGCCGGAAGCGTCTCAAGTTCGACCCCTGGAGATTTTGGAGAAGTCCCTAGATCTCGCGAAAGAAAAATGGATTGAAAAGTCCGACTACAGGTATACCTGCGAACAGCTTAAGTCGATTCGTCAAGATTTAACGGTGAGGAGAAAATTAATAATTAATATTACTTTTATAACCATCCATATTACGCTTTTATTTTATTAATATAATAAAATTGAAGGTTGTGGTTTTAATATGCCAAAGTTTGTTTTTATGTGACCTTATATTGTTTTTTGTATGATCGAATAATAAAATAAAAATATGAAATTTTTTATACTTTGTTTAATAAATTTGTTATTGTAAAAATAAAGAAATTTTAGTTATTATTTAGTAAGGAACTAGTTTTGACGGTCTTTAAATATTAGTATAATTCTATTTTCTCATGCGTTAATCATCATCATATACATCATAATGTGTTAAAATGTTAAAGATATCTTTTTTATTTTGAAAAAATTCAAATAGGATTAATTTTTTTAATTTGTCATGGGTTAGGTTACTTTCGGAACCTAATGAAATTTTTATAATTTTGTTTAACCTTTTATTTTGGCGCTTCCTTATAAGATGAAACTTTATGATAATTGACACATTTTACATTCACTTGCAATTATGTTTTTATAAAATAAGCATATAAAAATTATAGATTTTAATTTTAAAGAAATTTTATATAGATTGCATAGTTATCTTAAGTAAAGAGACCGGTCTTAAATATGATATATATTTATGATATATATATGATATAATATACCAGACAAAATACTTTTTTTACTGTCATTTACATATAATGTATATTTTACTTTCGAGAAATTATTATCAAAATGTTTACTTTAATGTGCAGGTTCAGGGAATACGTAATGAATTTACAGTCGAAGTTTACGAGACCCATGCGAGGATATGCTTGGAAAAAGGAGATCACGAAGAATTCAATCAGTGTCAGACGCAGCTTCGGATGCTGTATGCAGATATAGGCGGTGACAAGAAAAACGAATTTACAGCATATAGAATTTTATATTATTTATACACTAAAAATACTTTAGGTAGGGATTGAAGGATCCAAATTTAAAAGGAGATTTAAATTTTAGAGAATGAAATGAAAGACAAATTTTATTTATTTCTTTTTTAGATTTGACTTTCAGTATTGGGGCGCTGACGGCAGAAGAAAAATCGGATGAATGCATAGGTCATGCTTTGAAAGTAGCTCAAGCGTGGTGCATGAACAATTACAACAGGTTTTTTTGGTTGTATCAACGTTCACCGAAAATGTCATCTTACCTTATTGATTGGTTTATAGAAAGAGAGAGAAAATCTGCTCTGAAAACAATGATCAAAGCGTATGTATTGAGTATTGTTTTTTAAATTGTAACGAACAAGAGGTTCGTTACAGTTGAAAACAAATTTTATTGATTTTAGCTTATGGAAAGTCTTTATCCATATTTAACTTATCCGTTAAGGTAAGGAGATTAAGCTCTTATAGTGCAGAAAAGAAAAATGATGGTTTCATCTCTTTGTATAAAATAAAAAAATCCTCGGTTAAGTGAGAACATTTCAATATAGTTACGGTCTTTTTCTTTGAGAGGCCACTCGAATTGAGACTATTAATAATGGCTTTTTTGTTTCAGAACGATTGTCAGTCAACGTGATTATAACTTGAGGATGATAATTATTTTATTTTTTTCCTATTAGTTTACATTAGTATGATAATTCTGTAGCGTTGTTAATCATTAATCTTAGGAAAAAGCACTTATTCAGATTTTCAACATCGGACTGAAGGATATACATTAATGAGGAACAGTTAATTTTTTAGTTCAGTTTATCTTTTTCTTCCCTATCCGACGATATGTAAAAAAAAAATCTTATTAGGGTTGTTTGTGTTTAGAATTTCATTCAATAATGTATTGATAAGTTAAAAATTTGTGAAGTAGGTTTTTAACCAGTTATGTTAGAATGTTATTTTGTTAGTGAGATAAGCAGTTCCAAAAATTTTGGTGACTTTAATTGACTACCTCAAACATTTAACAATATTGTTATTTTTTTGTTCAACAATCTTTTAGTTCGAGTCAGGGTCTTAGCAGTTTTGGCTAGGATGGATCTTATTCGTTTTCCACTAGAATTCTGTTGCTTTTGATATTTTCATAGTGTTTCCGTTAGTCGGAACCAAACTGACTTCTAACCACGGTCAAAATAGGTCCGAAATTTTCATGTAAGAACATTTCTCTACTTATTTGCTGCCCTGATAGGCGAAATTAGTTCAAAACTCATGCCAAATTAAGTTGTAGGCAACATACAGTCTTTTTGCTCGTCTTTGTAGTAATTCGTTAATATTAAAGGACCAAGCCTGTCGAATTCGAGAGGAGATATAGATTTTAAAATAAAAAAAAAAATTTTTTTTCAGAATAGCTGTAAGTTCTCATGGGATTAATACATTATTTATTTTGTTATTAGATACCGTCAAAGTTTACCAGTCATTTTTGTGGCAGAGAAATTGGCTTTTGAATCAGTGGAAAAGTTTTTAGAATTTACCGCTCCGTTTAACCTCATATATTGTGATGATGAAAGGACTAAGATTGATTGCAAGAGTAGCATGTCTTCGATCAACAATTTTTAAATGTAAATAATGAGGAGTTAAGTATTCCTGTCGACGGGTAGATAGAGCCTCGTTCTTCAAGCCCTGTGCACAGGCCAAATTAAACCTGTCGAAGGGAGGTCCCCACCGGTGGAGATTTTACATTATCTACGAGGGATGTGACCGTGTTCGTTTCGTACACAAAAAAATGAAAAGGAGAAGATGAAACAGATTCCCGTGTGGAAAAGTTTGAAAAGAAAAAACATAAAGAAAAAGTGTATAGAATGAAGAAGGACTCTAGCTAGAGAGAGAAATTAAAATAAAATAGACTGTGATAGATCAAGATAAAAATTTGAAGTAAGTAAAATGCGCGGGAAATTCGAATGAGAAGAATGAAAAATTATCAGAATGTTTAAAAAACTCTAAGTGTTGCAATACGAAAATGGAGGACTTCCGATTTTAATATTTTTATTTTCCATTATTGGAGAGTTAGTGGTAAAGGTAAGGGGGTTCTGCAGCCACCTGCGGAGTTTCTTTCTTTTCTCTTTCATAAGAATAACACGTATTTGTCATTCCTTTCATCACATGTTAACTCCCACTATTTGGGTGACCTGAACCGCGTTCTCCTTTCAAATGAATTTTTGATATCGAACCTGCAAAAAGAAAATTGTCACTCCTCTCTCTCCCTGCAAATGCGTGGGTTATTGTGTTTCGAACGAAATTTTCAGCATCAGCGACTTCTGCTAGCAACGTTTCTAACGGGGCCTCCCTTCTTGGGCTTTTCCCTTCCCCACGATTCGCCCCGACAAGAGGGTGCACAGGAAATGCGAGTCGGAATGCGGAGAAGGGTCCGAAAGGCTTCGGATGGAATCGACGGATGTGTACATATATTTTTTAGTTTTAAATTTTTATTTTTTTAAAATTTTTTTGAGATGTCCCTCGATCGCATCAGTGAGGATTTTTTTTTACGTTTAATATGGAAGAAGAGGAAGTAAAAAAGAAGTGGAAGAGGAAGAAGACGAGGAGAAAGATGATAACCGCGACGATTGAGACGGATAATACGTGAATATGAAAGCATACGTTATGGATTACATTTGGATTTTTTTCTTTTAAAAAGCTTCGATTGGTTTTTAACCGAGAAAATGATAAATCGTCTTTTAAAATAAAAAAAGAAAATGGGAAGGAAATAAGTTAAGATGCAAATTTACGCGTCCGTCCCGAGAAAGAGAAAATTTAAAGTGAAATAAGCCAGGATGACAAAAGGAAATGGAGGGAAAATGTGCTGCAATGGATCGGGATGAACATGAAGATCTGGAAAATTGCTGAGCCAGAAGGAGATTTACATCGTAATCAATAGTTCAAAGTTTTATTTGGGATAAAAATTTTGGATGGTAGAAAGGCGTTTTAAAAATGTTTTTAAAAAAAAAAAGAAAATCACATTAATTTTCTTACAGATGAACCAGCCAGAAGGAATCAATCAGGGAATCATTTAATTTATTTTAAATGTAAACAGAAAGAAAAAGTCGTCTAGAAAAAGATTCCCAAATATTTATTTTATCCGCCTGAGCCATATCCTTATTAGTAAATCATCCAATATAATTATTTTCTTAAATTATTTATTAGTTATTTATTTCAATGAGCCTTGTCATTAAATTTTATGTGTTTATAATGTGGCACGGAAGAAACAGACGGAGTAAATGGATGGGAAAATTTGTACCGCCGGAGTCTTTAACTCGATTTTATTTTCCCAATTGAAACTACAATTTAAGCCAGAGGCCAAACGGATTTTTGTTATTCTTTAATTTCCAAAATATATCTTGTCCTCAGATCTGATTTTTCAATCGAAGGAATAAAAGCATCGGTTACTTCAGAATGGCGGCGGACAACGTGGAAAGGCTTGAACGTTCTGTAGTCGGAAATGAGAGGCATGCATTCGTGAATCAAAGCCTTATCCGAGTATGCGAAAGGTGGCAACGGGGGTGTCACGTGACCCTCGATGATGAGGAAATTCACAATCGTAAACTATAACGGTTCTCTGCTTCTCCACAAGAAAGAGCCACCAATCTAAAAATCTGTCCATTCATTATCACGCTCAAGGAGTAAACAATTATAAGCGTGATGCTTGTTTTTGGCTTTTGCCATCTTCATTGTTACATATCATCTTACATGGGCTCATTTATTAAGCAAGTTCTACTTAAAGATTATACATCTAATTATGGTAAAAAAAAAAATTGTCTCAACTAAATAACTTGTAATTCTATGGCATTTTTCTAACGTATTTGAAACTCCAAATCTGCTACATTTTACAAGCAAATAAATTATATAGTGGTATTGATGTTGAAACACGTTTTTACTCTTTTCTTAATGAAGACATCGAAAAGTTAGCATTTCTTTTTCCGTTTACCGAAAGATGTATGTAAAGAAAACAAACATAATAAAAGATTAGAAAAACAGGCTTGATTTTATATATATATATATTTCGCGAATGGTCGCCGAATTTACTTCAATTTCAATTCTCAAAATAATTTTTTACATGTTTAAAAAAAAATCAAAAATTTTGGTTGATTATGCTTTTTATATATATTTTAAACATATCAAGTTTAAATAGGAGCAGGAAATCCAAATAACAAAAACTTAAAATTAATTAAGAGATAAATACAATGTTGAACGATATACCACTTCAAAATTAAACATCAATCATCTACAAGTACTTTTACACATATAATTATACTTAGGATGCAGAAGATAAACAAATTGAAAAAAATAAATAAAACTGGACGATGACATTTTCTTCTATGTTAAAATACACATAAGTCAATAATTTAAATGATAAATATCGGTTATCTCTTTAAAATTTCAAGTCGACTCTCTGGTGGCCCATCAAAAAGGAAGGAAATATGCCGTTACGGGAGCGGGCTGGAAAATTCGCAGACCCAATCCGAAGCCGTGGACTAGATGTGGCAGATGCCAGGAAGACGTGCGCGGATTTACAACCAAGTGCGATCTCCGGAACAACTTAAAGGAATGGAACCGCCGGCGGTGCCTCCTTGATATCGTCTCACAAACGCACCCGGTAATATCTAGCTAAATTTTCCAGTAAATATCAGCGTCTTTCTTCGAATTAACAATTGACATCATATAAAAATTGATCTTCTGATCATTGCATTATAAAAATTCAATAATTTAAACTCTTTTAAATAACGCTGACGCAAGAAACGTTTGGAAAAGTGAAGCTAACGAGATTATTGGCTTTGGCATAAGTTCTCTGGGTGTTGCTAATACGAACTAACCATATCTTCAACGAGGTCCGATATATTTTCACTTGACAAGTTGTGCACCATTACCGATCTTCGATGTTTGGGTGTAAATTATAAACAGATGAAATTCATAATTTTCTGAAGGATTTGGTCACGAAGTACAATGTCAGATCCGAGACGAAAACAAAAAAAAAAGAAAAATAACCTGCCAATATTTGAAATATCTACTTCTTTCCTATGGGACAGAAAAAGGGGGCACTCTTTACTTAAATTTTACTTAAATGTGTGCCTAGGATAAATTATTTGCAGGCAACACGTGGAAAAAAAATTAGTAAAACTCACTAACGATTTATTCAAAAAATATGTGTTGTATTTAATCCAAAAATCGGTGGCAGATAAAATGTTTATAATTAAAATCGTGGAAGAAATTTAAATTTTAACATTATTGGACGAACAATCAGGGGATATGAAAAAGTCGCCAAGCAACCCATGCAAGGCACAGAACTCTTTTCGCCAAAGGCGCCAGTCACAAATGGCTCTTTGGTTGGAGTCAACACTGAAACCTAAAAATAATATTTTTAGGCATCAGTTGCCTTAGCCTCGGCTCTTCCAATCAACGGAGCAATCTCGTACTGCACATACAAGTCCAAGATTTTCGGGAAGAAACAGGAAGACTAACGTTAATGATAAAAAAATGAAACATCGACCGGGATTAGAGCAGCAACATCGAAAATGAAGATAAAACGAGATGAGAGAAAACTGAAAACAGCAAATAAATGAGGAAACGTGAGACTGATGAAAGATACAGAATAAAATATTAAAATATAATAAATCGGTTCTGAAAAGGGAATGATTTTATAAAACAAAAAATTATTTTCTTTTCCATTTTGACGGTCGTTCCTATTCTTTTAAGAAATATAAATGATGCAACGCAAAATTTAGTTTAAACTGATAGCGAGACGAAACTGTTGTACTGCGTGATATTTCGCTTGAGAATATCTGCACAGAGTCCAAGTACTCTTTCGAACCTAGAAACATTGAAATATATTATAAATTTAAATGTTCAAATTATTATTTAAAACAAACTCATGTAATAATTTGTAAAGTTAAAGGCTTTTAATTAAACATAAATTGATTAAACTTTTACTTTTGTATTTTATTTTACAATTAAACCTACACTCTTACTGATTTCTGTAGTATAATTTAAAAAATGCTTTTTATGTTTTTCCCACATACCTAGCTCTATCCAGTTTGACGCATTTTAAAGGTCCTTTGGCAACAACCGTAGCTGCTCGGGGTCTGTCCAGCAGAAGAGCAATTTCCCCTGAATAAATATAAGTAACGATAAAATTTAACTTGTGAATTTTTGAAGAGGATAATCCCAAAATGAAAAGAAACTGATAAAGATCAAAAAATCGATAATTTAGTATCGAAAGTTATTCTTAAAAATCCAATGGCTATAATATGGAGTAATACAGTACTAAGTGTCAAAATAGGAAAATTATTCATTTTATTTTAACTGGTCTTATAGATGTCGTCCCAACCTAATCCACAAAGAACTAATTTATGATTGCTTTATTTCGGAAACTGTTTCGAAATTAACCTTTCGAATCAACTATTTTTATATAAAACTGTATTTCATTTTATTACCGATCCATATCGTTTGTTAAAATCTTACAAGCTTGTTGTGCAATTATTTTAACTCACCAAAATAATCGGACGGTCCTAAACGACCAACTTCAGTAAGTTCTTCTCCTTCGGACCGGTTCTGCAGCACAAGTGCTGTACCATCAACTATTATGTAGAAATCATCACCGGGTTCTCCTTGGCGAACGATGGTCTCCTTATCTTCAAAACTGACCGGTTCTAAGGCATCAGCCACGGTAAGCCTTTCCCATTTATCCAAGCTTTCTGAAACGCAGTCATGAGAATATGCTCAGTAAGGCGAAACACCTTAAATAAATAAAAATTCACTTTCTTGTTACCTAATATGGAAACCCTCGAAAGGAATTCTTCATACATTTTTCTCTTTCGTATGGTTGAACCCATAAGAATTCGCCTATATGAATCCCGGTCTATTCCCCAAAGCTTAACGTCGCATTTGGCACGGACAGTTGCTGCTCTTGGTGTGCCGTAGATTAGAGCGAGCTCTCCGAAACTGCCTCCCTCGCCGATGGTCGTCACCAGCTCTAAATTCACGTAAACCTCAACTTCACCTTAAATGAAGGAAAATACCTGCGCTCAGTAACTCAAAAGATTCTTTGCAATTCAAAAACCAAAATTTTCACGTTCATCGATCGCGGTCAATAAACATGTTTTCTTTTTTTAAATAATGCAAAATAAAACTGATCCGACAACAAAATATGAACAGATAGATGAAGGGATAATTTACAAATAAGAAAGAAAATTAGCATGAAAAGATTTTTTTCTTTTTAAAAATCCGAGGATTATCTTCGTTGATTTACCCATGAATTTGTGAACTTCATACCACTCATCTTTCGAAAAATTTTGTTTTAGTTTTAATTAAAATTATTAACGTTCTAAAATTTCGAAAATTCCGCGGCTTTTAAAAAATATTTGTCTGCTGAGCTTCACTTCGAATGGTCTGATATATTTACTTCGTAGCTTATTTGGAAACTCGCAGGACATAGAAAATTTCAAAATTTCACCATATATCCATCAATCAATTGAAGAAAGTTTGGTTTTCGATTAAATTCTCTTTCGATGTTTATTTAATTTTGCATTAATCATACAAGAGGTTAAATGTGCAAAATTTTAGTATTTTAAATATTTATTTTTATTTATATATATAAATAATATTTATATATTATTTTCAATTATATAAGTGTAATTCTAAAATATACGCTGCTTACGAGTAAAATCAGTGTAACTTGTAAATTTTTTTTAAGGGACAAATCTATTAGGAAGTATAAAACTTGCAGCTTTGTAAAACATACAACCTGAAAATCCATAAAAATGACAAATATTATGCATATATCAATATTTATAAATCTAAACCTTATTTCTTTCATATCCACATTCAAATTTAAGACTAAGTTAAGTCACATTTGACACAATTGTAATAGTCAATCTTTTTACATTTGAAGAAGTTTATTTTTAATAAAAATATTTTTAAGATGAACTAATTTGCATAGAAAATGTGGATTTTTATTTAAGACATGTAATTAATTTTTATTGAGATTTTAATTTGTATGAAGTAAAAAAATCATCTATAATTCTTTTTTCTTTTCAAATTCTTATTGATTTTCGTGCAGAGAGTAGCAATCTAACTTTCAAAATCAATATCTTTTACATATATATATGTATAATAAAAAATTGCGATTTTTATATTTCATCTTAAACCATAAAGTCATCTGATAAACACATATTTATGCTTACTTTATTTGATTATATTTATTGTTCATAAAATTTTTTACAGTTAATATTTATACTTATGTGTAGATTAGGAAAACAAAACTGAATATATATATATAATATTACATGCATGTATTTGATTATATTATAACAGACTTTGTAAAATATTTTCACCTTAAATTAAATTCATGAAGTTTTTATTCTTTTGAAACTATTTTTATTACTGGTTTTAAGACATTAAGAGTTTTAATTATTCTGACAGAAATGGACATATTGAAAATTTGTTTTTGCTGAAATTAGAAAATAAATATTCGATTTTGAAAGCTAGGTCAACTCGGTTTTTAATCCGGATTTCAAACGATGGAATAAAAATCCATCGGAAATTACCTTGATCAATGACATAGAAGTTGTCACCTTCGTCTCCCTGCTGAATAATCGTTTCTCCGGGAAGGAAATTCACAGGGAACATTGCATCAAATATATCGGAGCGTTCATTTTCATCCAAATGTGAAAAAAGCACGTTTTTCGCTATAGCCTTTGACAGAGCTGCCATTGTTTTGTAATCTTTAGGCACGACCTGAAAAAATAGATCTTCACAGTGAGATTACGCAAAATACGGAATATATCTTTTTTGAAAAAACAGTAAAATAAATAAGTAAAACAAAAACTGGACCAAAGATTCTATTTCTTAAGGTGCAACGGCTGCTACATAAAATACGCAAAATGATTTGCAATTCAAACGAATGGAACTGCTCAAATTTATCATCACTAATTCTGTACTTGAAATATAATAAAATTGAAAATTCAATTTCAAAGCTATCAGATATTTGGCTATCGGCGACCATAGTTTCAAAAAAAAAAAAGATTAGGAAACTCGTATGAATAAAGAAATAAAGATTAGTCTTGCTAATAGTAGTGCTTAACACATTGAAAGATTTTAAATAAGTAAAAATTCAAGTTCATAGCGTTATAGATCTCTAAATAAAAATTTCATTTTTAGTTTTCGAATAATTTTTTGATAAAAATTTCCTAGTAATGAAAAATTCAAATCTATATCCCTAATTGATTGAGCCTTGCTATATTCAAGTCTTTTTCTCTTTTCGAACAACCTTTTTAACGTAACTAGTGGCATCTTCTTCGGTAACCGGTTCAGCCGAGATGCCACCTCTCCTTCTGACAGGTTGCTGAGTAGCCGGAAGTGGTGACAAGTCTTCAGTATCTTCCGGTGATGTAGCCTGTCTTTTAGCATCGTTTGCTAATTCCTGAAAAAAAAATTAAAAATGCATAATCAATCGATTCATCAATTGTAATTTTTCATAAATGTTTTAGTTTAATAAAAATAAATTATACTCTAATATAACAAACATTTTACTTAATGTTATTATACATACAATGTATAATAAGTTATATATGTCATAAGTATATGACCTTGTAATTTTACATGTAGAAAAATGTTCTTGAAATTATCTATAAAGTCAAATTTCCACATTATTTAAGTGCGCAGGAATGGGCTTTTTTATTTATTGAGAAAAAATATTTTATTGATATATTGGCAAGGAGAGCTTCAAATGTATGTACTTAGCTGTAATTGTTTAAAGGAGCGGAACCGATGTAATACTGTTCTAATCCAGTATGAAAGTTTATTCGCCATCGTGAACTTTATACCCGAGTTTATCTATGAATATTTAACTCAATGTTGTTCAGTTGTAAGCTCTATTATTATTTTGGCCTCATTCCTCTTTTATCATTAACTGGAATTAATTTTTGCGATTCATTCAGGCTGTCTCACTTATTTCTGGTATTTCTTGTTCTATTCGCCGAAGACAAAAAGATTAAAAAGGTAACAACGGAAAAACGTCGCCAATTTTCCTACAAATTTTTAGGCTAAGAAGCCTTGGCAAATTGCGTGATACCAATTTTCGTCATATACGATGAACATGTAAAAGTCAATGAAAAATTTTCTTTTCGTACGACTTTTTCATGTCTTGTATCTCAAAGCCGAAATATTTTCCCTTACTTCAATCAGCATGACAAAAAATACATGACGTAGACCCTTTCAATTACATTTTAACCAGGAGAACGGATAAGAAAAAGAAAGAACTTAAGATTGTCGAGCGCTAATTTAAAATATGAAGCTTTAACACAAATTGTGCACTTTTATGGACTTAGCAAAAACCTCAGGAGAAAATTATTATAAAAAACGAAACGTTTTCTTTTTATGCCTCCAAACATGGAAAAAATTAAATGATAATATCGAAAGATTTATCAGTATCAAAAGCTTCAAGTCAGGCTGATTGCAATCTTAAACAAGGTAGTCTTCGTTTTCCGTCTTTTTCTTCGTTCATGTTCTGTACATGCAACTTCAAAATTTGCAATGAATTCGTTCCAAGAGAAAAATTTTCCAAAATTTTAAATGCTTTAGGTATATGATTTTAAGTTTTACAAAGAGCTTAAATGTGGAATGTTTTGGCTTCTCTCTGCTTCTAAATGTTAACTTCATTTCTCAAAAATAAGAGAGAAGAGAATAACTGATTTTGGTTCAGTATTATGTTGATATTTCATATTTTCTATACTATGTCTTTGGCTAAAAACTTGACATGCTTGAAATATAATTAAAATGAAGCAAAGTCGATCTTTTTGCCTTAAAAGATGAATTTAAGCTGGCAAACCTCTGGAGAATTTACGAAATTTTATTTATCTATGATAATTTATTGTGTTTTGAGAAAAACTTGCTCTATTCCTTACCTTGATTTATGTGTTCCTGTTTTTTCTTTCAATTCAACGAAAAACAATATTTTATTCTATGTTTTTCCAATTCATACCATATTATGAGTTATTCTTAACTTATTCAAAATGGTGGAAATTTTATCTCTCCAGAAGCATGAGGCCAAAACTTTTGTTGTGAACTTTTCAGAAGGGAAATTAAAAAAAAATAAATACATTGAAATATATATAAAATATTTGCCAGTGTCAAAACCAGCAGAAAATTATGAATGAAAATGTTTTCAAAAAATGTTTCAAAAATTGGCAGGAATAAAGTTCAATTTTCGTGCACAACATATTTTGTAAGTGCTGTTTCGAATTCATTGCATCGAATTTGATCAAGAACCTGTTTTAGTTATTAATATCTTATGCGGTTCTTCATAACGTGTTATGTTTACAAATATCTTAATTAGGCCGTGATTTATTTTTTCATTGTCTTCAAAATTCATACCACGAATTTATTATTTTGTCCTTATTAAAATTCGAATAAATCAAGTTTTCCAAATTATTAGTGCTTTGAACTTTCAATATTAAAATCAAAAATATTTTAAAGTATATTTTCACGTAACCAAAACACGAGTGGAATTTGTAAAAGTTTATGAAACTAAAAGGCCAGGCGGCCAATATGAAATGAAATGTAAAAATTTTGAGTTCGAAGCAATAATAAACATTAATAACACAAACTGAATATTTTTTTGTTTCTTAAAATACAAAAAATGATCCAAATCAAAGACTTAATTATTAATTTTTTTAATCATACATGAAAGTAGTTAAAAATACATGACGAAAATGTAACTTAAATATTTTGAGTTTAAAAAATTTGAAAAATATCAATTTAAGAAGTTTATCCATTTTTTTAAAAATATCTAACCAGATAATAAAAAAC
>JAOWBB010000005.1:138370-149213 GCA_028565995.1 Ricinus marginatus
TTTTTCCAATAAAAAAAAAAAAAAAAAAAAAAAACTATAAGAACTTCAAATATAAGTCGATGTGATTTATCGACTTGAAAGCACTTAACGTTAAGATGAACTACATCCATCAGGGAAACGGCTCTGGAAAAAAAAAAAAAAAAAAAAAACTGTTCCCTATAAAACTGACTCAAATTTTTCTTCCTTAATAAATTTATTGTCGGGAAGTTGCGTTCTCGCCATGCGAACGCGTTCATCTTCGTGCGATTCTCTCGCATAATTTTAAATTTTACAATTGAAAGGGAGAGAAAAAAAAAAAAAAAAGAAAAAGGAAATGGGAAATGCTTTCAAAATATTTCCCCGGGCCTCGGATCTGTCGATCGGTGTCCGCACTTCGGGCTGGCCGAAAACGCCAACCTTGACACGCGGTCGCAGCGCCAGCGTTGCCAAATAATTTCACCACCGACGCTAACATCCCAGTCTCGCGATGTGGCGGCGAGATCCTCACTTGCGAAATGGAAAAGCCGAATGAGCGATTCAGATGGAAAAAAAAAAAAAAAACAAGGAAAAATGTAATTATAAAATGGAAAAGTAAACGGATAGGAATCTGTTTAACCTCAGATTAAAAAAAGGGATCAAGGTAAGAAAAAAAGCTGGTGAAAGCGTTATATAATTCCTGATAAATTAAATATTTAAAGATTAGGAGGGTGAAAAAAAAAAAAAAAAAGAAAGGAAGTAGACGGTGGGAAAGGTAAAGGAAAGTGTTTTACAAGAAATTGGAGCGGGCAAAAAAAAAAGGAAGGAAGGAAGGAAGGAAAAGGAAAGAAAGATGCGCCACCTGTTGAGCATTAATTAATTTAATTTGAAAGAGAATAAAGCCCGAAGGCGTTCGCAGACAAAGCGCCTTAATGAAAACCTCTTAAGGACGAACAAATACGAGAAGGAAATGAATGGGAAAGGAAGAAGGAGAGGAGGAGAATTCCGGGGGGGGGGGGGAGAAAGAAAAATTGGGAAAAGCGGGGGCTGCGGGGAGACTTTTCGCCACCGCCTTCGATTGTCGGCTTCGCTTCTCGTCTTTCGCCATTTTTTCGATTTTCGGAATTTACCCCGCCCGCCGGGGGCGCGGGTTTGCCTCGCGGCGTTTAAATCGCCCGGAGCGAAGGGCCCCGCAAAACCACCCCGATCCGAGCGCACCGGGGTGTGTTTAACCGTTTTTCCCGAGGCTCTTTCCGGGACGCGGCCAAAGGGTACCTGGATCCCCGCGATTTTAAAAAATCCTTCGCCGGATGTTGGGCTTAAGCACCGGTTCCCGGCGAAATGGTTTCCTCCTCCTTTCGGACCGGTCCTGCTGCCGATCCAGCGGCGACAGGAACCGAAGATTCGTACGTTACCAGAATCATAACACACCTGCTTTTTTTTTTTTTTTTTTTTTTTTTTTTTTTTTTTTTTTTTTTTTTACTTGTACATAAAAGAATATATGCAACCCTCTCATTTGCATAGTAACGAGTTACGTGACCTCACCAACATCCCTTATGACTCTTGAAACAAAGTTTTTTGACATATTCAAGGTTGGACAGTACGCCTATCCGGATGTAGCATTGAAAATGTGGTCGATGGCAAAAAAATAAAGCGGGGGGGAAAAAAAAAAAAAAAAAAGTCTTTCAACAATATTTCCTTAATGACCTTTTGTAGCGACCTTTTGTACGTATTGCCGCGGCATTTTGAAAAAAGCCTGCTCATTTATCACATGTGGAGTGGATTTTCGATGGATGAAGCCTCGTCCAGCAGCTGAGACCTGCCCCGAAAGGCGCTTATTTCGGGTTGCGAATCCGACGCTTCGACCGCGGGTCCTTTTGATGGAGAAGAAGCTTTCCATTTTGCTTCTTTCCCCGTTTACGATTCTCGGGAAAATGCGTTTTGCGGGAGCGGCGGCAGGGGAGAAGCCGTCGGAAGGAAGAAGAAAAAAAAAATGAAAATAAGAATCCTTGCAAGTAATATATTCAAAAGTGAAAAGGTCCGGATTATGTGAGGAGAAGAAAAGGATGGATTTACTGCGGGGAAAGGCGCAAGCGGGAGAAGAACACGAGGTGACGGAAGGAAAAAAAAAAAAAAAAAAGGAAAGGGAAACCGGGGAAAAAATACATTTTTTCCGATTTCCCAAGACGCCGTTAAGACACATTTTTCTTGATTCCTTATATTCTCATTCTACTCTAATCTTGTGCTTCTTCTTCTTCATCTTCTTCTTCTGCCACGTCTTCCTCTTCTGCCACCCCCGTCTCAGCGTACTCTTGCGCATTTTTTATAGCGCAGATTTCGTTACTAAGAAGCTTAGCATCCCCCTCCTCGTCTTTCCTCGCCCGGACTTCTTTTCGGATCGATTTGCCGCTTGTTCCATTCACCCCCTTTGCCTACCACCTTTATCGAATTTTTCCAACTTTTCCCCCCTCCCCTCCTCCTTCGGGAGGAATAAGGGGGGAGGGGAGGAAAAAAAAAAAAAAGAGAAAAAATCCCGCGTCAAACTTGATACGTTTCCCTTACCTTTCGGCCTGAGAACGAGGTTCTGCAATAAATTCGGGAGCGCGCGCGTCCCGTTCCGTCCCGTCCCCGCTCCCGGAGGAAAGCTCCGATATTTTTTTTTTTTTTCCTCCTTTTCCCGCTCCGGGAAGAAAAATGCAATGAGGCAAGAGAAGACAAAAAAGATTGAAGAATAATGATGCCCGCGGACGGAGCATCATTTTTCAACGGGTTTGCAACTGCCATCGAGGTCGTTAGTTCCGCAGGGGTTGAATATAAAAAAAAAAACAAAAAAGGGAAAAAGCCCCGCTTCCAGGTTGATCCTGCGGCATGAGAAATGACGGACATTAGTTCGCACGAGGAGGGACTGCGATGAAGCTTCGCCGCAGAGGAGGCCGCCGGAGATTTGAGAAATTTCAAAATTTCGCTTCCGTTTCCTTTCGTCTCCGATCTGGTAAAAAGAGGGCTGCGGAAGCGACCGCACCGAGAAACCAGGCGGGCGGAAGAGGTCGAAAAGTACGCGTTACCGATAACCGCGAAGCAGGGCGCGCGAAAAGAGCGTTCGAGCACTTCCGATGCAAACATTCAAATTGCCTTGCAGTTCGAGATCGCGTCCGGATCGACTGAGGAAAACAGTAAATGACAGGAATGCGTAAAATTTAACTGTCGGGCTCTCGCGCGGTCAAAATTTTACAACCCTTTACACGAATTTTTCCTCCCTACTCTCTCCCCGGTAAAACTGTCAGTCGCTTTTCGAAGGCGGAAGATAACGTGAAGCAAAAAAGGGCGGAAAAGCGGTTTCGATCAGATGATGCGGTACAATGGAGAACTGTTGTAGTGTGATTTGCTCCTCGCACTGGAGGAAAAAAGAAGAAAATCTTCAATGTACCTGATAAAGCATCATACTTAGTCAGGGAAAATTTAACGAACTTAAAAATTTACGAAGTCCCCGTGCCAATTTCATGCACGCGTTGACCGGTGCGGACCTGACGGTTAGGGAAAAGGAAAATATCCGACAGGATTAACGAAACTAATTTCTGGCAAATAATTCCTCCATTCCGCTCTCGAAAATCAATCGACGGCAAGTAAAGAGAAGGCGGGAGGAAACCAAATTGGACTAAGGGAATAAATAAGTAAATACATTTTGCTTAGGAAACGAACGTTACGAAGAACGGGGTAGTGCAAACGCCAATATGGCGATGGGGAAAACAGCGGAAAAAAATTTCGTTCTAATTTCTCTTAAGTTCCAACCCTTCAACCCCTACCAAATCCGAACGTATAAAGGCAACAAAAAAAAGTATATATATATATATATTTTTTTTTTTTTTTCACAATTCGTAATCGAAGAAATCACGAAAGATGCCTGCCCGAGATTAAATATTAAAATTTCTAAATTGTATGATTATACGTAGTCAAATTGAAAAAGATGAAAAAATTATTAGTCTCGGGGAAAACGATTCCCTTTATGCCCACATACATATGCATGTATATTTTTCGTAACAAAATTAAAATGTAAGGAAGGAATGAATTTCGGTCGCGTCGCGGTCATTATAATAAATCTTCTGCTGCCCCGTGCCAGGTACAGAAACGTGGCACTACGTGTGCACGGTTTATCGTAAAAGCTAAAGAGGAAAATTAGGACCTTTTATAACGTGAGTTTACACGAAGAAGGTTTTTTTTTCCTCTGTATGAGGGATTTTATAATCAAGCTCGAGTTAATTCTTTACTTTGAAAAATGGATTTTGAAATTCGAAATCGAAATTGGAGAATCCTTTATGTGGGTTAGGAGGGAAAGGGAAAAAGCTTTTTTTGTCAGAGCGCGACAAAGTCGCGTTCTTTTGCAGCAATGGCGGATTCAAAAAAAAAATTTGCACTTTTCACCTTATTACACACGCGGACGCATACGTGAAATGATTTTCCGGAAAGACGAATAATCCACCTTCATGGGGAAACTATAATGAACGAGAAAAAAAAAAAAAATTTTCCTTTTTTTCCATCTTCCCTGTCATATAAATCCGCGATGCTTCGAACCATGTTTCAATGTTAAAAATTCGTTGGATATATACATTCACCGGTTGTGATTTGTCTGACGTGTTAGATAAAAAAAAAAAAAAAAGGAACGGGGTTTCGAAGTTAATACAAAACTGGATTGAAATATCCAGAGAGAGAAAGACAGGGACAGAAGCATGCGGCAGAATGGGACATAATTTTTAGGCGAAACTGATTGATCAAATAGGACTAACTTGTATAGTGAATAATTAATTATGCAAAGGTAAAATGTAAATTAGCAGCCATGGGAACAAAAACAACTTGAAAGAGGGCTCATCCTTTGTCGTTAAATTCTATTATTATTTGACACGTAACAGGGAAAACACTTTTAAATAATAAATTTCTCCGGCCTCGATGGATTATGCATCGTGCACAAAAGCTTTATAGGTTAAAAAAAAAAAAAAAAAAAAAGGTAACCCTGCATTAAACCATTGCCAAACCTTTCGAACGGTCGCCCGAAATTTTTTTAAATCACATCCAAAGGTACATTTCATTGCGCTGCAGCAAATTGCGCGATTTTAAACGAAAAACGCGAATGAGATCGAGGCGACCTTTACATTTGAAAGGATTTTGCTTTCCGGGGCACCGACAGAAAAAATCTGTGCGCTCTTCTCTTCGTGTCATTTATTTTAGACAGAAAAAAAAAAAAAAAGTGGATGGTGACACGTTTCCTTCTCGGCTTCCCTTAAGGAAAAAAAAAAAAATTAAAATAAAGTAAAATCCAACCCTCGGTTCCGTGACTAGCCTCGGCAATATCACACCAACTCTAAACGGTGCATTGCACGTAGACATGCCAGCGGAATAGCTACGAAAACTGTTTTTTTTTTTAATTCGTTCCCGTAGATGCACAAATTTGATTGCTTTATTCGGTTCCCAATTTCCCACCCTCCGCTTTCGTTTATAAAATACATCAGCTTATGCGTCGCAGGAGAAAGAAAAATGTGTGTCTTCCTGCGGGTGGAAAAGCTTCCGAGGCGACAAAATGGCGGAGAAGGAAAATTCACATTCAGCTGCGGGAATATATAAGCGATACAATGGGAAAACATCAAGGAATCAATATTTCCATTTTCTTCCTTTTAGAATTATGAACGGGGGATGAAATCACCCTCCTCAGCCCCATAAAAAATCCCGTCTTGAAACGGTCTTCGGTGAGGAAGAAAATATTATTAGGATTACGACTTTTTTTTTTTTTTTTTTTTTTTGGAGCGCCCTGGATTGAATTCCGCTCCTTCCGAGGCCTTCTTTGTGCCGTCCTTTAACTCAAGCAGAAGACGCATCCTCACGGCGAGAGTTTCACACCGCATTTAAAAGAAATTAACATAAACCCTTGTATGATTTGAATGGAAATTATTTCGCGTTCATCATTTTGCCCTCGTCTCCTCCGACTTAATCCACGGATTGTAATTTACATAAAGATAATTTTTTTTTTTTTTTTTACTTTAACCCCGAGAATCAGTCGCATCAATATGCGATCGCGTAAGAAACTGGATTGAATTGCGGTTCGGTTTCGGAGCTCCCCGAAGCCCTTTCAGGTGGGAAAAGGCCGGGTCTGGTTGCCGGAGCCCTTTCGAGGGCGAAAAGCCGTTGAGGTCCGCCTTCGCCCCCGGAGGATCTGTTTTGACTTTCGGAAAATTCCAGGATTAAATTTCCGACGCGCCGAAATGCGGACAATCGCGATCGAGCATCGTAAATTAGCATTAAACTAAGGTTTTCATTTCCGAATTCGGATGTCACGATTTGTTCAGGAAACCGACGATGAAAAAGTACACTCTTATGCGAACACGTCAAAAATTAATACGTCCGACATCAGAATAAAAATATATTGTAGGGCTAATTTACTGGATAATTATAAATAACGTCCGGCTTTGGTTGGGTAACCGCAGCTAATAACTTATCGTTTAAGAAGCAATTTCGGCCATATAAATTCGATACAATCGCTTAACATTGCTACGTAATTTATTTTGCTTTATAAAAAAATGAGATAAATTTATTGTAAAGAAACTTCTTTTTATCATTATCTGAATTTTTAATAGGTTCTTTTCAAAGAACATCAAGGAGCAGTTAAATATATATATATATAAAACCAAACTGTAAAAATAAGAAGTTATACAAATAAACACTTTTTTTAAATTTTTTTTACGTTTACAGAAAACACATATTCTCATTAAACACGTGATATATACGTTTCATATACATACTTACATATACGATCCAACAATTTTTTATTTAAATTTCATGGCGTTATCAGTCATTAAACGTAGAAAAGAATAATATTTTGTATGTGCATGAGATGTGAAGCATGGGATCCTGTTTTTGCGATCTTTTTCGAATAAAAAGCCATTCGATTTTTTTCTTTTTTTTTCCTCCAACTCCGGGTATGCAGGACCATTGGGAGATCATCTCTAAAAAAGGAACGGATTTCGTAATACAATAAATAAATAAAAGCGAAGGGGTTGCCAAAAGGCAAAATTTATTCGCCCCATGTTTGCATGGTATTCGTCCCGCATCAGTGCTCAGAGGCATCGGGGGCTAATTATTACTGAAATTATGCACGAACCGAACTGAAATTCGATAACGCACAATATTTTATGTTATTAACGCAACGACGTCATTATTCAAGCATCGCCGGAAACGTATTTCGATATATAAAAAAAAAAAGAATATATATATATATATTTAAATTTGATCACAACCTCAAACAGATAATGTGTACAATCTTTACGGCGTCAAAGCCGCTAACGCAAATCGAGGTAATTTTATGTAAACATCGACTTCGCATATGCTTTTTTCGCACTTCCGTCAAGGATATATAATGTTATTCATAAAATCCAGTCAATCCTCAAATAAATAACAACGCGATTTTTTTTTTCTTTTTTCTTAACGACTGCGCAAAGGAAAAAGATACTTTATACCCCATAACTTAGAATATTATGGCGAAAAATAAAATTATACATATATATATATACATACATTTATATTCTTCTTAATCATTATTTATTGAAATTTGATGTGACAATCAACCTGCATAATTGCCATAAATATGATAATTATGTTCAAGTCATATTAATTATTACGCGAGCACGAAATTGTTATACATCATACATGCATGTACGTTAATATATATTTGCAGTAAAACTGTATAAACAAATCAGGTTATTAACATTGTTACGATTTAAAAGATCACGCTGCAGTGACTTTCATTTATGCGATTCGAAATTATTCGGTTATGTTCACATAAAAAAGAAGGGATAAATATTTCAAAAGTACATGCATGTATGTGTACATCATCAGTTCGCATCTTTTGATTTGCGTTCCGAAAAAAAAAAAAAATTTGAATTGCGGGTCTTGTTTTATATGAATACAACGTGGCTAATTGTCGGTGAAACGTCGTTTCCACACACTTCGCCCGACTTAATATTTATATTAAAAGGAGATAAAAAGAAAAGTGAAACACAGTATCGTCTGCTAATTTCGCCATTTTGTTAACGCTGAGGAGGGAAACTTTTTTTTTTTTTTTTTTTACAGGGCACCGTTTTTTTTTTCCGCGTCGTTGTTGGGAACAGACGCTGACGCCGCTGTCGCGGCAAAAAGCAAGCATTTCGCCGCGGTGCAAGTACGCGACGCGCCACTCGTCCACGATCCGCACACACGACAGGCCGTGCACGGCGACGTGGGACGAGATCAAATGGCGATCTCGCCGACGAAACCGCCTCCGGTGCCACTTGCGCATTTTTCCCTCCCCTCCAACCGCCACCCCCGCCCCCGTCCACACATGCGGTGCTCGCGCTCCTTCTTTATTGGGCGGCAAAGTTCGGAAAGCGATCTTTTCTTTCCGGTCGCGGCGGGGGAAGGGGGTTGAAGAGAAAGGGGGCAGAAGCGGGAGAGAGGGTTCGGGAACCGGGAATTTCGCTTCATATTTTCGCACTTTCATCGCCTCCCGGGCAAAATAATAAATTACAGGACGTCGAGAACGGTAACAAACGAGTTTTCCCTCAATTTTTTTTTTTTTCTTCTTTTCCTTCTTGGTACTCGCTAAAAGGAAAAAACGTAACAGAAAAAAAAAAAAAAAAAGGGAAAATTTTCCTTTTTTCTTCCTTTTTTCTCACCTTCTCCTTTTCCTTCCAATTACAATAAGCGATCGCCCGTTCGCTTTTTCACTTTTATTTACGAATAATAAGAGTCTTGACAGCGAGGCTCTTCAAACGGGGGCAAAAGAAATGAAATGAGAAAAATAAAGGAAAAAACTGATTGCATGAAAACATTCGATGAAGGATAAGGAAGCGCCTGGTTTTTCGGGATTGCTCCTTCCCTGCCCGCCCGCCTACATCCAGAATGGGAAACTTTTTTTTTTTTTTTTTTTCCTTTCTTAAATAATTAATTTCATTAGGGAAAAAGTTATGAAAACGAAAAGACGATTGGTAAGCTGGCAAGTATGTATTTATTCGAGTCGAAAGCGAGGTCCCGCTTTCCGTTTTTTTTTTCCCCTTATCAATTATCGGAAAAACATTTAAAAATAAAATAATTTAATAAATCAGATTTTTCCTCTTCTCTTCTCCCGCACAGTTTTCTTTTTTTTCTTAACCACTTTCCTAACTTCTTGTTTCCGAGGCGATTATATCGAGATGATTATTATTTCTTGTTTTTTTTTTTTTTTTTTTCCTTTCATTTACGTTAACAATCTCAGCAGCGGAGTTCTCCCATCGGAGGGAAATTTGTGCGCCATTCTGACGGTTCGAACCGCATCTCAGAGACGGGGAAATCCTTCGGAAAATCTGGTGTTTCCATTAATTTTTTTTTTTTCCCCTTAACTTCGAGTTCCGCTGCAACGAAAGTCCGAACCGTAAATTTTTCGAAATCGAGAGTTTGGTTTTCCCGCAAGTGGTAATTAAGTTGTGCGGCTAGGTTCGATGCTGAAATTCAAGCGACGGATTTGAGTGCCGCAAAAAGCGAATTTCTTTTAAATTCCCGAACCGGGAACCTTCAACCTGATGGAAGGCTTCCTCCGGATCGCCGGGTTGGAAAAAGGCGACGGCGGCATTCCCGGGGCTTTCACTGGAGTCAAAGATCTGACGATACCAAAGACGATGATGAATTACATATACGTTAAGAGCCCTTAAAGCCCTCCCCTGGGGGGGGTGGTCCTCTCCCTCGCCGGCGGCGGCTGAATCAAAATCTTACGCGTTCGGACGAAGGAGCATCCTTAAAAAAAAAAAATTGGATTTCCCGGGCGGGACACTCATTATTCGCCCGCGTTGCATTTGACATGGGGCTTAAAAGAGAAAAAGAAGGTAATATCATTCCGACGAAAAATACAGTTTACTGCGAGAATAAAAACGTTTCATTGCTTAATGAGCGGTGCGGGATGCGTTCAGAAAGTTTCGACCGGAGGGAGCATCCACCCGACTCGCGGAGGGCGCCCCCTCGGCTTATTATTAGACAATTTTCGACCCTGCGAAGGAACCGACGGATCTGTTCGAAAGCGAACGGACCGCAATCGGTGGACGCATCGTAAAGATAGAAGGCGTTCGCTTTTGTAAGTATTCTCAATGTAAAAGCGTAGATTGATTGATTCGAGATCCGCGCGTTAATCTTTCATCTTTCTTTCCCTCTTCCCCGTACCTAAACACACCGGCGGTTCGGAGCATGGCAAAGCGGACGTTCGACGGTCGAATTCGGGTGCCCGACTCTTTTTCGGACCCCGTTCGATTCACGTTTTCTGACGCCGTTGTAAGGCGATGCACACGTCGACGTTGCTCTACCCGGGACGAAGGTATCACTTCTCAACGACACACCCTCCACCACGTGGAGCACACGGAAATGTTTGCCTCGAGCTGGAGAACCGCACGGATAATCGCGCGTTTTCGTTATTGTTATGACTGCTAGACATGCGTTCGGTCCTGTGCTTGTGCGTTCCTTTCTGTTCCTTTCTTCTTCTTCCTTTTTTTTTTTTTGCGGCTTAAACTGTAATAAACTGAAAAGGAAAATCGCTTTTTACGAGCATTTGCGGAAGCCCCCAAGAAAAGGAAAGGAGAAAAAAAAAAAAAGATGAAAACGTTGGGATTTAAATGAGAAAAAAAAAAAGAAAAAGGGAAAAGATTGATTACGACGATAAAACAGAAGTGAGTTGACAGAAGGATTTTTCATTAGGTAAACACATTACCGGGAAAATAATACCTGCTCTTTTTTTTCAAAAAACATTGCTTCATTTAGTCTTTAGAGTAATCCGGGCTTAAAACTTCATTTCTTTCGCGGCGAACCTCATCCTCCACACGCCCCCCTCACCCCCCCCCCGTGCCTGCCC
>JAOWBB010000005.1:149313-194607 GCA_028565995.1 Ricinus marginatus
GTGGGGGTGGGGGACGGGGGGGGAACAAGAGAAAGAAAAAAGCACGCGGCGGGAAGCGGGGAGCCGTCGCCTCGCGGAACTCGAGCCGGAGTCAGTCATTTGCGAGAAGCAGAGAAAATGAAGAGAAAAGTGGGACAAAGCGAAGGGGGTACGGTAAGAGGGGAAGGGGGTGGTGGTGCGCGGCTGGAGAAAGGGAAGCTGGGAATGAATGAATGAGTAAACTAATAGTAAGACGTTCTGAGAGAAAAGAGGGTCGGAGCGGGGGAGGGGGTGCGACAGAGGAAAGGGCGATGGTGGCGAGGGAGGAGGAGGGGAGATTGGGAGACGGGGAAGAAATCCTCGACGACGTGTAAGAAGGAAAGAGAATAACGGAAAACTCATTTTCCAAGTTAACGAACTTTGAGGAAGGGGAAAGAGGTTATTAGAGCTTTTTCACTTTTCAAGGTCGTGCAATTAATAATTTCTGCACTTCCGCATTTTTTTTTTTTTTGTTTTCCTTTACTTTTCCGGTCTTTCCCTTTCGCTCCGCCTCTTCCCTCCTTCCTCCGCGGCTCTTCCGCTCTTTCGAGGGCCGGGAAAATTTTGCGGGATCCGAACCGGATTTTTACGCTTCCCCCGCGGCGGACCGCTCGCGGACGGCTTCATTCGATCTTCCCGTTCGGTCCCCGCCCCACCGCTTCTCCATCTCAAACAACCTGATCCAAACCGTTTGCACTGCCGAAATCACGTTGATGGGATTCGTTTTCGGGTAGGAAACGGCGGGAATTCAAAAGTCAGAGGGATCATTTGTCACGTAAATTTAACGTTGCCTCGCCTTGAAGCACGGCTTTGCTAAATGGTTTTGCACCGAAAGGGGTTGCGTATGCCGGGACCGAGACTCGCGCTTGAGACCCGTTCGTTCTCGCAGTCGCACAATCGCACATCCTTGGAGCTTGCGGTTTTCTCCACGAATTAATTTCGTAATTTACATCAGTAATCTCAGGCGCTCAATTTGCGATCTAAATTTCAAACTGGATTCGGAACGCTTTGCTGAAAAAAAAAAAAAAAACTAAATCGTTTTGCGCGGCGATTTGACGGAGGAGCTTCAAATTTTAAATCGCGCGGCAAAATCAACGGTTGATCTCTCCGTGAGACTCGGCGTCGCAATCGCGTGCACGAGACCGCGGAAAAGGGGAAAAGAAAAAAAAAAAAAAAAAAAGACCATGAATTTTTCATATAATAAAATGTGCTTTAACAACGTGAAAAGTTTGTCCCGGCGACGCTCCCGTTATAAATATTTGGTTTGAAGACAGGGAAAAATCGTCAAACAAGCCTGAATTATTATTCAGTTCCATGTACCGACAGCGGAGTTCGCGTTTTTAAATGGGAGTGCGAAAGCCGGGGCTCCTCCAGTGCTTTGCGATCGAAATACCCCCGGGTCAAAGCCGACGGCGGCGGTGCACGACCCGAAACCCGGCGTCCGCGCCTTTCGACGGGAGACCGGTCATCGCCATTATGCGAGAGATTTGAGGCCGGCCGGTCCCGCCGTTGGTCTGCGCGACCCGAACGGGCTTCGGTTATTAAGGCGCCGTTAATGACGATCCGCATTAAAAAGTGGTTAAAGAAACGTGTACAATAAGCGACGAAGGGAAATTTTACATCCTTCAACGCAAGAAATCCGGCCAAGAACAAAGACGGTTTTTTTTTCTCCTTTTTTTTTTTTTTTTATTTATATTAATGATGCACCGTATAATAATGAAACCATATGGAAATAATATAAAAAAATTTTTTCTTTTTATCGGCGAAAGGGTTGAATTAATAAAATGAATAGGGTACGTTAAAAAGGAAGAAAAACTTAAATGAAGTATAAAAAAAATATATGATAGAATATGCATATGGGCTCTTACTTGTAGATCGGTTTGAAAATCTGAATAAAAAAATTTTTTACAAAAAACCATCCCTTCGCATTATAATTTCATTATTTATTATTATTATTTTTTTTTTTTCCAAAACTTCTTTTCGTCCATTTTTCTAAATCATTAGACCGTGGTTTATCGTTATAATTCTGCGTTAAATCTTTTGCGCTCGGGCCCTGCCTTCTCTGCCGTCGTTTGCGCGTGCTGCCGGCAAACGGAAGGAAAAACCGTCGGTAAGTTCCGCTGTCGCAGGACCGATTCGGTTCAGGTTCGCTGCAAGCGATTGCAGCCGGGTAAGCATCGGCTCCGGCTCCGGGGCGGCGAAAAGGCGGACGGTCGGTCCGGAAAGGGCAACGGAACAATTCGACGGCCGATGGCCGGGGTCGACGTCAGCGAAAAATTGTGCAGTGTCTCCGGTACCGAACCGACTTTCTTATTTCGTTTACGACTGCGCAAGCACATTGATTAGCGGCGCGTCCACCAAATGGGAGAGCCCGCTTTAAACGATACCTGAAACGGTCGCTCAGATGCCGTCAATAAGCCATCGCATCCTCGGCGTCGTCGAAGGGGCGAAGTCATTTTTCCTGGGAGCGCGGACCCGTCCGCGAAGGACCGAAGGAGAAAATTAACTGAAAAGGGATCTCGGAGGCCTCGGAAAGATTTGGAGAATTGAAATCGTATCGCCCCTACCGCGAAACGTGGCTCCAGTACGAGGCGGCCGCGAACGGGACCCCCGACCTCGCGCTCCTGACCCGTTCCCCGGACAACCCAACCTGGTTCGAAGGCGCTCGGGATGTTTTGCGCGGAAACGCACCTCTCGACTGCGGAGGAAACCACGGACGAACGAAGAGTTTCCGTCGCGGAATAAAGAAAGAGCCGCGTTGGATTGCGCTCAACCTTTTTATTATACTCCTTTTTTTTTTTTTGGCAGGAAAAAAAAGGATGCATTCCGCCATGGGGGCTTGATTTAGTACAATGTAAAGGGTTATCTAAGCTACTCATCCTTTATTTAAACGGTGCCATTCAATAGATGCGATGTTTTTTTCCGCCGGTTATTCTTACCTTACGCCAGGCTGTGTTTTCTTATTATGAAAGGCTGCGGCAAAGTAGGCTGGTTCACATCCAGTTCTAATTTATTGCTAAAAATATGCATAAAAATAATTTATGCTCCAGTGGGATTTGGCGAGGTTTATTGAATCTATTGAATAGTTTTTTTTTTGTTGTATAAGAACTTATGTATACACTTATGCTAATGTTTGCTGTTTTTTTTCCTTTTTCATTTATTATCCTTTTAACATGTTTAAAATTGGTTACGCGCGCTCAGGACCGTAGCTCGGCGCGGCGGAAAATCGGTCTTCCGCTGTTGCCGAAGCGGGAGGGCGTTTCTGCAACCGCGCGAAACGTGGCACTGGAGCAACGACGCCGCCCTCGGCTCCCGTTAAATTTCGGGATCCGCCGCGGAGGAAGCGCGAGGACCGCTCGGCGCCGGCCACTCTCGCTCGGGGGGGGGGTGGAGCTGCGGAGAAGGAACAAAAAGGCAAGTTGCACCCGGGGCGTCTTTTTGGGGAAATAATGATTATAATGGAAAAAAAAAAAAAATCTATAATCATATTATTGAAGATGCGTCAACGTAAAAAGACGTGGAAGGCAGGGTGGCTAAAGGTGCCCGCAACGAACCATTATACGCTTTTTTTTGTGCAGTCAAAATCATTATTATAATTTTGTAACCCTTTCAACACTGGAGGGGTAAAAATACGGGTTGATGAGGTAATTCACTTTGACCTAATTTTTAGGGGTATCATTCCGTCTGCTTTCTTCGTCTTGTTCGCGCAGTGTCGACTTAATAACTTCAGATTATCTACGAGGGATGTGACAAAAAAAACTGTGTGCTTTTTTTTTTTTATTGCTCGAATAGTTTAAAAGTTTAACAACTTCGAACAGAATAAGTTGTTTTTTCCTTTTAGTGTTTAACAATAAAAAAAAAAAAAAAAAAGAAGAAGAAATTATTTTTGTATAAGTTTTTAATGCAACTTCTCTTCTTAAATTATCGACGGGAATAAAAAAAAAAAAAAAATATTTTTATATGCATCCGAGGGTGTATCGTAAAGTTATTTGTGACAATTTTTCCCTTTTTAAAAAAAAAAAAAATTTAAAGGAAGTAAAATATGGAGTTTAGTGCTTTTGAAACTTGTGCACCATTTCGCTGAGTTACATTCATTAACTCGGATAATGCGCGAATGTGTATGGGAAACCAAAGGACTGTGCACGATTCACCGCAGTTTTTGTCGCAAAAATGCAGTTCCGAAAGCGCATTTTAAACATCTTTGAAAGGGAAATAAATATGGAATTTTTCATTTTTATTTCATTCTGTTTTTTCACTTTTTTTTTTTTTTGTAGCATTTAAGACATTTCCACGTGCAAAGGCGACAGATTACAGATTCGAGCAATCTAGTTAAATATGATTTATTGGTATAGATGAATGCTTACGAACGAAAAAAGTTAAAAAATATAACGCAATCAGTCTTGAACCTTAATGCCCGATGTAATTTAGACCTCTTTTTTCTTTTTTTTTTTTTTGCTACAAACCACAAACTGAATTGTGTTTGATCAATTCATTAGATTTAGTTCACATAAAACATGTTATATTAGTTCGTGTATTTTATTTACGGCTCTTGTTTTTTCTTTTTTTTTCTTTTTTGTTCTGCAGTTCATACCAATTAAGTCCATTTAATTCCTTAAAAGAAAAAAAAATGAGTGCGGTCATGAAGTATAAAATATATTTTTCTCCAAACATAGTATTAGAAGTAATTTATACGCGGGCATATACATATTTTTTTTTTCTTGACCGCTTCGACTGTACGATGCAATAAAAATTTATAAAATGTTAAAAGGAACGAATTGATATCGCTCTTGTATGGACCAAAGTTAGATTTATGAATGATATACTTTTTTTCAAAGTTCATTTCAAATGAATTAATTCCCGCGTGATAATTTCCTTTCTAAGTTACAACATGTATTCCCTGTAGTGATTTCTTTATAATGCGTTTTCCAGGAGCCCTTAATCGTTTTTAAGAGAAAGCTAAAAATAATATGGCGGTTAGCTTAAAATGGTTTGATTCCCTTCTCTTTAAATTTTCAGATATTATAACACGATATTATTAAAATGAATTGGAAATAGTGAAGAAAAAAGTTGTCGGATATTTATCGCTTACATTTTTACAAGAGAACTTGTAATAAATTGAACGGTATTTATGGAGATTTTTTTTTTTCTTCACCTTTTTCAAAGTACGATTTTTAACTAATGCAAAATGCTTTAGAAAAAATAAAAGATTAAATGTAACAAAGAAATTGAATAAATCGCTTGTTAAATGTAAAATATTTCCCCTGCACAAGTAATTTCGGGAAATTTACTCATTTTTTTCGAATCGAGTTCTGGAATTAATCATTGGGAAATAACAAAATGTTTCTTTTTTTTAACTTCAGTTTCCTTTTATACATACAAAGGAAAGTGGAGAAAGGTGAAAACATTAAACCCAACATGAATAAGGCATACTGGGCAATTCATCATTTCCGGATTAAATTTTATTTTATTTATTTATTTATTTTTTCATTTATCGCGAAAATTCATTTCCGTTTAGAGACGTCGCCCGAATTGCCAAAAGAAAGAAAAGAAAAAGCGAAAGAAAAAGCTTTGGCTTATGCGTAAACGTAATTTTTCCATCAAGCTTCGTCGGGATTTTTCCTTTTCGATGGAAAAAAGGAAAGGAAAGGCGACGTCCACGAGGAAAAACCCTGGAAAAGCGGACGCTCGCTTTTCTTCGCCCGTCGAAAGCCACCGCTGATGTCTACGTGTCGGATTATGAGGTCGAAATTTTGTTTATTTTCATGACCGTTATGGGCGGAGCTCCCGTCATCGTTTCCCATTATTTTAGAGGATACACGCTCGAAAATTTATATTATTCGGTGTTAGGTTTCGTATGTCACGGATATTGAATGGAAAGAAACGGCTTTTCCACCCTCCCCACACGCCCCCGTCCCCGCGTTCTCTTCCCTTAACCGGATTTCGATGCTCGGGCGAAACGGCGTTTTCTTGATCAATCAGACGCCCGGCGTCGGTCGGCTGCCGACGGCACCGCGTTCTTTCGGAGCGGACGAAGGTTTCGGCGAGAAGCGAAAATAAGCTGATGAGGACGGGAAAGGGGGAAAGGGAGAAAAATGACGAATCCGAGTCGAAAATTGGCAGTAGCGTGCGTCCGCTGTCGCATCGTGAGGAAAAAGGAAAACCCCCGGGGGAAGAAGACAAAAAAAAAGAAAAAAATGGGAAGAAATCCTCGGGTCTGCCATGTTTGACGCTCTCTTCCCGATGTAATGGCGGATGACGCTGGAGTAATTTCCGGCGTCGAAACGGCTGGGGCGTCTTTCCCTCCTTCGCTACATTTATTGCCATTTATTTCATATTGATTTCAAATAAACGGATTACCGAAGATAAATAACATAATCGGCGCTTGACGCGTACCCCGCGCCTTTCGAATCCTGCCGGAGGTTTAGCCACCCTCCCCTCCCACCCCCGAGCGGGGGGGGAGAGGGCGATAATTCGAAGCTTCGATTTAGTGCCCCATTTGCGCGGCACCGGAATCGCCCGCGCTCGGCCGGTGCCTCCGTTTTTTCCGGGGCAGACTGCGGTCAACCCTTGGTGAATTGCCTTAGGTTGTAGCGCGCGGGGTCGATCGGCACCGTCAGCATCGATCGCGAATCCTCCGGGATTTTTCATTACCGCATCCTCTCACGAGTGACTAAAACAAGATTTTCGCATTCTTCCAAAGGCGGAGAAAGGCAGAGTGAAAGCTGCGATGGGAATAATCTCGTCGAAAAGCGTTCGGAAAGAGAAAATACAGAGAAAAACTTCGCCGAATGATGAATTGCCAACGTTCGTACGATCGCAAACAAAACTGCAAAATGTCCCCAAACGCATTTGACTTTTTTTCCCTAATTGGGGACGCGATTTCCATTCCTTTTTCTTTTTTTTTTTTTTTTTTTTAACACCTAGAAACTTGTCGTTCGTTATCAGTCGCGAAATGAAAAACGCGGAAAGAAAAATATTTCAGTCACTGATTTATTTTTACGTTGAAAAGTTGCATATCCATGCACCGCGAGGTGAATTTAATTCAGTTAAAATATTAATATTTAATCTTAATGACAAACCGGATGGTACCCCGTGCACGAAATAACCGAACCAATTCCGGCGAACGTAAAGAACTTTCGTTTGGAACAGATAAAAAGAAAAATCGCCACCTTATTGCCTTTCGGTTTTTCGATATTAAATTATACATATATTGAAAGGAAAACACTTCCATGTTACGATAAAAATAATTTCTTTTTTTTTTTTTCCCTAAACATTTTAGTTCATTTTGCATGGTTTGTCACGCATTTTATATGATCGCGGCGGACGAACGTGGTGCACAAGCATTTTTTGGTGCCGCCTGAACAAACATACAAATCTAATATGTAATACAATTAATTTTTTTCCTTGTCATTATGTGTTATTAAGTGCTTGTTTTAAAATAATAATTGTTTTTTTTTTAGTCCAAATCGAGATTGAAAGCGTCAAAAATTGCTGCATCAAAAAATCTTAAATATTTTATGCAATTAACAATCAATTTGTTTTGTAACAAAAAAAAAAAAAGAAAAAGAAAAAGAAGTTTCTTTATATTCGAAATAATTTTATGCAATATATTTATACATGCATACGTATGTGTGTATAAAAATGTAAATACGGTTGGAATTTTACATGAAAAATTCCATCGTGATTTAATGTCGGATGAGGAAAAAATAAATGTAGATTTTTAGATATTTATGGAATAATTTTATTAAAGTGGAAAATAAAAATTTAAATTATATTGCTCATAATATTAGCAAATATTAAAAGATAGTAATTTAAAAATGCGTCATAAATAATATAATAATTTTGTAATTTATACGTGTAATTTTAAATGAAACGGTCTTGATTGCGGTCGTTAAATGGGAATGTTTTTAGGTGAATGAAATGCACTTACCCAGCGAGAGCAGACCGAAGAGGAAGCGCGGCAAAAACAAAAAAGTAAAAAGCGGAAGGAAGCACGCGGCTGCGACGACGAATTGCGGCAAAATTACCGTTCCCGTCCTCGGAGAGAGAAAAGTCGAAAATTAAGAAAAACGCTGTCGGATCAAAAAGGAAAATTACCGGAAGAAAACTCTCGGAAGATCGAAGACTCGTTTTCCCTTCTTTTCCCTTTCTCTTCAAACCGTTCCAGACCGCGAGTTGTACAGAAATGAAGTCAAGGAGTGTAGGGAAACTCGAAAAAAGAAATCTACAACACCGATTTCGAGTCGGAGGCAAAAAAAAAAAAAAAAAAAAAGGGAAAAAGAAAAGAAAAAGAAAAAGGAAAAAGAAAGATGAGGAGGTCGAAAGCGTTCTCAGCGTAAACGTCACCGTAAGGTCATATAATAAACATGAGAGGAAGAAAAAGGAAAATTCCTGACCATGTTTCGTAAGCGGAAAAAAAAAGGAAAAAAAAAGGGAAAAAGGGAACGGAAAATTCGGGAGAGGAACGAGCAAAAGGAAAAGGAAAAAAAAAAACCGAATTTTCGCTTCGATTTTCGCGCGCTCTTCGGAATCCGTCACGAAAGTCGGGAAGGCCCTTCGCATAAATTATGTCAATTAATTCGGGTTTATGACGATTCGCAATTAAAAAAAAAAAAAAAAAGGAAAAAAGAAAAGAATCGAAAAGACGCGGGCAAGGAAACTCGGAAAAACCCGGGAGGACGGCGGCGCGTGGACGAAAAGAAAGGGGCACCGGATAAGCGAAGCGCGGGCGGAACGGTTCGACTGTCGCGCCTCGTTTCCCGAGCAGTCGCGAAGCGAAATTTCCTTTGTTTGTTTCCGTCCTTGTCTGCCGCATTTTCCGGAAAAAAGGGGAGGCGCGCGCGCAGAATCCAAAATGGCGTCTCTGACCGACGCTCGCTCGTCTTCCTTTCCGTCTCGTCTGTCTCTCTCTCCCGCAAGGGATGTACTAGCCGTCGAGACAAAAACAATGGCGCTTCCACGAATGGTGCGATCAAATGCGTTCGCCTCGCGAACGTTCCACGTTTGCCAATACCCGAGGCTCCCGAATGTTTTCCGAAAGGCTGCTACATGACTAATTCTCTTCTCGTTTAATCGTCTTGTAATAATTAGACACTTCAGCGAAAATAGGTTTAGTAAATTGTTAGAAGTTAATTGGAGAGGAGCTTTTGGTGCCACGTTCGCTTCTTGTTTTCAGTTTTCTCGTTTTCCTGGCTCTAAATTCTTTTTAATCCCATTTTGGGTACATAAATTCGAATCGGAAAACGTATTAAAATGTATAAATAAAAATTGTGCGTGTCTAGATATGTATATAATCAATATGGCGGAGTGTAATTGATTGTGTTTTCTTTAAACAACATACAATTATGTACTTTTCATTATAAGTCTTAATATTATATATTATTCTGCAAATCTCTCATTATGTCTGTGGTTTCTCACATACTTAATTATATTTAAATCGAAATTTGTAATTTTTTTTTATGTAAATCATAAATTTAACGTTTGAAGCAATTTTCCGTCGGGTAGGTTCAATTGTAATATATAATTCTTTATGTGAATATTATGATTACTATCGAAAAACTGCACAATTGTTAACTAAAGCGCTATTGTCAAATGTTGTAAAAAAAAAAAAAAAAAGAAAAAGAAGTAAATTTTATGTATCTCGATGTTTAGATAGGAATTTTAATTTATAAAATTTACATATTTTCTAAAATTTAAATTTCATTGAACTTATATATATATATATGCATATATATGATTTGACGAGATGTATTTCGAGCTATAATTCAACAGGAATCACATTCTAAAATTGTAAAGCGAATGTAGATATTTATCACATAATGTAATACTGATACTGTAATGAAAAGATTTAAATTTCTGATACCGATTTTGTTATGTTTCAATATAAATAATATCCTACTAAATTGTGATTTAATCAGTTTCCCATTTCATAAACCTGATATAGAAGCTTTGGTTAAAAATTTAGGCTATTTATAATAAAATAAGAGCCATTAAAATATTAAAATAAAATAAGGTTTGAAATTATGAGAAAGATTTTTAAAGATTATCCATATGAAAGTTGATGCATTTCATTAGGTATAATTAACCAATAGTTTGGCACAGTGCGCATTTTTTTTTAAGTATTCATATAATTTTTACCTATAACCATAATTATAAAAAAAAATTTTTTAAATCAAGTTTCATCGTATCCGTCGGGCGTATTGATACATCTGAGAGTATGGTTTAATTTACAACGAAATATAATCTAAAATGCGTGATTGGAATTTTGGAGCAATTTTATTCATACACACGTATATTTAATAATGAATATTCACCATAAATGATCCGGTTTTTTAATAAAAAAAAATTTGCAAATCATAACTAGAAAAACTTAACGGATTTTATCGTAAAAATTTAAATTTATTATTTGTGTAATCCACTGTACATGTTATAAATATATCATTATGTGAATTAGCCGGTTTTCGATACCGTCGCTAAATACCTCTTTTCTATTAATAGATATGTATACACCTAGAATTTCCATATTAATAAATGTGAATGTCACTTTGCGGTTTAATTTTTTTAAAACGTTGATAATTCCGAAAAGTGTATAAAAGTTTAATTTCAATACACCCTTTTTCATTTACATAAAAATATATGTTACTTTCTAAATGATGAGTCAATAAATGCTACGTACAAATTTATAAAAATGCTCCATTTCTCTTTTAAATTGTACATCCCAGATTAACTGCTACCGACAATTATTCAGGTGAGTAATGTCCACAATATTGTGGATAAATAATTTCTTTATACTAATTCATTTTTCTGTATTCAAACTATAACTTGCGGCAAACTTTTAAGAACTTTCACCTTTATGAAAGAACCACAAAGCATAACCGATGAAACATAATAACGAATCTTGAGGTTAACAAAATTAATAAAAATGGTTTAAAACATTAATTAAATTATAATTTTCGTTGTAATTTATATCAATTAAACTAAAGTTTTATAATATATAATTATACTTAATTTTGAATAATAATCTTTGATAAACGTTATGTACACTATTCGGTAGATAATGTTTTTTTTTTTTTTATTTCACTTTCTTCTTTGTCCCAAAGTACTGATTTTGATTACATACATATACATTAGAATCTAAAACGGTTTTTTTTGAGTTTCGTATAACAAGTATATTTTAACCATAGCGTCTAAATAGGGTAAGAATGGATGGCGTTTGTCGGGAATATGTTTTTTACCCTTCAGAAACCTAGTTAGCGGGTAAAAAGGAACCTTTATCCCTCAATGCAAAATCAACAATGTATTCTAATGAATTTTATTCAAATAGGTATAAAAAATTTTTTAATAACAAAAGAAATTTGATTAAAAATAACCTTTTTTTTACCTGTGCATATCTTTCAGGTCTAGCCCGCGTTTTCTTAAACGAGAATGTCTCGGGTTACATGTTTCCCTTTATTGTGTAACCGTATTTTTGTACTGTGAAAAAAAAAAAAAAAAAAAGAGGATGAAACAAGCCGATTCATGATATAATATCACGCTTTATTTGGTACATTTCAACGACAGAGCTGCGAGTATGTGCAACACGTCGCAGGCAAACGAAGTGCCTACCGATGGCAATTGCGATACATCAAAATCCGTAACTTAATTAATACGCCATGTAACGCGTACGTGGTCCGGCTTCCCGCACCATGCGATACGGACATTTTCATGTGCTGGAAAACATTTTAAAGTCAAAATTAACGTTACTGCCAAATGGAGCGTCTTAAAATATAAATATATTGCAAAAAAGGCGTTTTAAATGGATCGGCGGGGCGAAAGACGGATTCGCGCCCGCGGATGCGAATGCATCTCACATGTGTACGGATACATATTTAACTTGATGAAGAATAGGAAATCGATTTTTCTGCTGCTACGTGATTTCCCAGTGTCGAAACCACCTGACGCTGCTATTTCATCCCTCCTCTGGTTTATCCCGGTTTTTCATTCTTTCTTCCCCGGGATGTATTCTGGAGATGTAACTTAAAGAGAGGGACGGGCAAAGAGAAATGTTAAAAATATATCAATATGTGGGGAGAGGGGAGCATTAATGGAAAAATGGGGCCTGAGTCATCGGATGGATTCTCAGTTTTTTCCTTCCTCTGCCGCGCTCACGACGATTTCCTGTTGCTTTGCCCGGCCTCCGGGACCCGCAGTTTCATCCCGTTTTACACCGACGCAACCTTTCCGGACGGTGAGAGCGGTAATTTTTATTATTAACTGCCCTGCGGTCGTTAATAATTTTTAAAAAATGATCCCCGGCCGTCAGTTAAAATGTTTATCAGTCGACGTAATGTGGAATAGCGTGATCGGGATTAAGCGAACCCGCTGTCGCCATCTGTCGGCGTTTAACGAAACTATCGCGCGCCATCTTCCGCATTTCCCGCACGTCACCCGATCGCGTGTGGCCGGCTCGATGCAGAATATTTATCAAAAAAACGATTCGAAAATTTTCGTCGTTTGACCCGCCTGAAAATCGACTCTCCACTAAGCGGGAAACCCTGCGAAAGGCAGTAAATTTCATTCGCATGCGAAATTCTTTCCCTCGATCCGCGATCCCTCATTTCCTCCCGATCAAAAATAAAGATTTAACCTTCGTAGATTCGAAATAAATTCCTGGTCCCCCGACCCGGATCCGCAAATACCATTCCGAAATTCCTGCTTAAAGGTCGTCCGGCACCGGCGCCGGGGGGTGGGGGGGTGGGGAAAAAAAAGAAAAATCGGGGCTGCCGCGGCAGATGGGAAGAAGAAAGGTGTCGGGGAAGCAGACTCGGGGGGTCAGCGCGGCGCATCGTTGCCCGAGCGCGTATTTGGGTTTCGGAGCGCACGATTTCCCCTTCGCGTAACGACGTTTGACGCAGCCCCCCTTGTCTGCACGCTTACACCGCCATTAATTAAAACCCAAATTGAGGCACCACGCTTTTGGGTGACCATATGCAAACTGTTGAAATGACCATGGGACCCGAATTAAACTGGAAAAAAATTCCTCTTTGGCGCAGGAGGCTTCTGTGTCACCAGTCACAAAGACCGGTCTAATGCCACTCAAATGGGTACCATTAATGGCATCTGTCGCTCGAAGACATCTGCATCATGTGGACACTTCATTTATTTTTTACTGCTGTTTTTTACTTGCTCTTCTTTTGATCGAACACCCTCTCAATCAACTATTCATTATATCGTTGAAGCGAGAAGTTCCACGAGGAGGAAGAAATCATTTTCATTTTTTTTTTTTTTTTTTTTTGGTACAGGATGAACCGTGCTGGAAAAAACTGTTTAAACAGATTTGGTCGATTAACAAGTAAACTTGACAGGAAATTTTTTTTTTTTCCTCTTTCTTTTAAATATTCGTTTTTACCACGCGGTATTGACGAGGGTTCCTCGACTGATGGCCCGACGCGCAACACATTGCATGATGTATTAATTTCCTTTGCGCGATGAACAAAAAACTCCCGGGGAAAGAAAGAGACGGAGGTCGAAGATGGGAGAGGCAGATTGGCGAATCCAAAAGGAATTTCTGAATGGAAAGTGGGAGTTGATGGCGTCAAATAAAATGACATGCACAAGAAGTTAATGAAGGATGGAAAATGCTTTGGGTCTTACGCGATGGACGAAGCCGCTGCATGCGACCTGCGCATGGCGGAAGGATGTCTTGCAGTTGAGCAACCCGAGGAAGCCGTCTGCTTCCGCGGACGGTTTCCGCCCGCAACCCACAAGCCCGTTCGCCTTTGTTAAAAACCCGAATAAAGTGCCCGAATCGCTTGAAAAGTATCTCGCGCAGCGACAGAAAAAGGGAGAAAAATCGGCGTTCGCATGCCCCCGCACAGGTGAAAATCCTTCGGAATAATGTAAAACTATCATGAACTCGGTATTTCTTATTATATAATTATTTTTATATATGCAATTACGTTCAAATTACATGGTTTTTCGGTGAAATTAATTAACATCATGTTTTAGCGCTGTGCTATGTCTTATTCACTGGCTAATTTACCTTCAACTTTTTCCTTCTTTTAGTATATATATATACGTATAAATTTTTATAACGAAGATATCATTAGATAAAGGAAATGAACCGTTGGTTGAGGCATCACCTGGATGTCCAGCAAGATTGGAACTTAACGTCAGAAACTTGTTTAATGAATATTTAACAGATGCCTCAAAAGGTAGCTGCCAGCTTTAAGGACAGCTACAAGGATACGATATGATATGATGATTGTGCATATGCTTAGCCCAATGAATTGAAATTCTACGCCCACTTCCGGTTCATTGTTTTTTCTTCCTTCCAGTACACTTGGCTTTGGCCAATCAGATGACTGTTAGATTTTTTTCCAGATTTTCCGCACACTGGCAGGCCATCGCTTGTGCAATGTCGCAGCTTTCGGTTCCGCGACGTTCGAACACGCTCCCGCGCGCGATCTCTCACGCAGCGTGTGCCGTCAGATCGCGGCTTTAATTTTTTTTTTTTTTTTTTTTCCCCCCCCGTAAATCATCCTGAAACGACCAAACCCGGAAAGGAGAGAAGAGGAGCGAGAAAAGTGCGGGACCGAAAAAAAAAAAAAAAAAGGAAAATTCAGGAATAACTTTTTAGCATGATGCCCATTTAGATGAAGGAAAACGATAACTTATAAAAACTAATATAACTTTATGAGCAATGTTTCAGGGGAATCCTGCAAATCTTTCGAGGAGGAAGACAGAGAATTGGGCCGCGTCTCCCGTGTGCACACCCCCCCCCCCCGCCCCTTCCCTGGGGGGGGGGCGGTGAGGGAAGCGAAGTTCAAACGACAGAAAAAGAGGCGAAAATCATTTTTCCTTTCCCAAAATAAAGGGACGAAATCTTTTCAAAATCGAAAAAAAGGCCTAATGTCATTTGCATATTCTCATGACATTTTTTTTTTTTTTTTTTTTCATAAGTTGTATCCAAAACGAACAGAGGAGAAAAAATAAAATCAGTTCAGCGTAAAAAAATCAAAAAGTACGTTTTAGGAACTTACATAATGAACTTGAAGGAAGGGAAAAAAAGGAAAGAAAGAAACCGTATTTTAAGAGCAAGACAGAGATGGAAGGACGAAATGGAAAATGACATCCCCACGTCTGCCAATCAACTGATAACAAACCCATTTTCCCTTCAAGTAAAAAGTAAATAAAAAAATTACTCGCATAAAAATAAAAATAAAAAAAAAAAAAAAAGGAAAAAAAAAAAGTCATTCGGGCAAAAAAGGAAAATCATGTTAAGGAGCAATACATATGGAAAGCAGAAACGAAAGCGCTCGGCTTTTTCCTTTTTTTTTTTTTTTTAAAAAGTTTCCCGGCCTTTCCTTGTTTGTTTTCCCGAAAAAGAAAAAAAAGGAAATTTTTCAATGGAAAAAGCTCCCGATGCCCCGTTCAAAACGCACGGGAGAAGGCCTTTATCTTTGATTGCGGCCAGTTGTTGCCATGGAGCCGGGAAAAAATTTCCCGAAAGGAATCGGCCTGCCAAAGACTCGAGGTGGAACAGGAGAAGGCGACGGAAGGAGTTTTCCGGGGGAAAAAGGCGAGACAGCGACTTGGGAAACTCTGAATCCGCTTTCGTGGTGGAAAAGAATGGAAACGCCCCCTTTCTCTTTCGGTCGGTGGTAAAACATATTTTCGCAAACGGGAGATGTGGACTTCAGGTTGCTTCGGAAATGTAACATTTATATGAGCGCATTTTAAAACAAATTCGAATGCATGTATATATATATATATATATGTATATAAATGAATAAAGCTAATTACCGAATGCTGCAGGTATAACGGGCGAGAAAAAGATCTATCGCGACTAGGAAACACCTCCGTAGAATTTCAGTATGTAGATAATGAAACTAATCATATTTTAAAATACCTTAATTGCAAAATAACGTATTGTTATGTACCAATTACTCTCTCAACCGAAGTTATTTTAAACAGTATAATTAAATGGCACTAACCATGCTGAAAAATCGTTTGCAATATAATAAAATTGATCTGATACAAATTGAAGGAAATGTAAAAATGTAAGTAAACATCATGCGTTTGGTTAATTACTTTTTTAAAATTATTTGATTTATCAAAAATAACGCGTATTAGAGAATAATGTCGGATAATTCGTGCGGTGAAACGTAAATGACGCTAATGGATTTTGATTTAACATATCATTTGATAAATATGAGATGGTGCAGAAATTACATTTATAATTTGTCTAACCTGCGACTCGATTTTAAAATATGTTCTTTTATGTTTTGCGAGATGTTTCTGCGGAAGAAGGAAATATAGTTTGGGTGCTGTTAATGTAAGTTAGCATTTTAGTGTGGGGGAGGGGGGGGGGTAGGTACCTGCTGAAAAGTTTCTTTTCATTTCGATCATGTAAAATTATTTAACGGGGCGCCACGTTTTCCTTCGGGTGGAACGAGAGCAAAAAGTGCGAAAAAGACCGCAGAACGAAACCTCTTTCAAGAGTAAGTCAAAGAAGTTTCAACTACGGGAAAAACCTCTCTCGACTTATGTCAATTAATGCTTGAAATTTGTCTCTTCATCGCCGAGAATGTTCCCGGTGAACGGAAAGGAAAGAGGAACTTTCCTTCGGCGCAGCCCTTTCACAAAAATCAGCGGAAGTTCCACACCGCAGAGGTTTTTTTGTCGCACGCGTTCCCGACCGTTCGGGAATACCCTAAAGTTTGCCGCTTTCGTTCTCAACGACGAAATCTTTGCATCTAAGGCGGAAGCGGTAAAGAACCGCAATCGGAAAAAAAAAGAGCGGTACAATTCACATCCCTGAAAAGATAAAGTTTTCCCGGGATGGTGCACTCCTCGACAAATCCCAAGTCGTCGGCGACAAATCGCTGACGGCTTCATGTGTTTTCCGCGTCGGTTTAACGTTTCCCTGCTGCGGCACAAGCAATTTGGAGCATCGCCCGGACGTGGTTAACGCATGATTCGATGGCGGGAGTCCGCTCTTTCGGCACGTTATGCGAGAGCGGGGCCGGAATTTCCGCCTCTTTTTCGAGTCCCGAACAAAGAACATTGTTATTTTATCAAGGTGAACGTTTTTCGAACAAGGAAAAGGTGGAACGGCCGACGCTTCGGATACATTCGCATGTGCGCAGCTTTCAAAGCATCCGAAAATTCGGTTAAGGTTACGCGTTTGGTAATTACATCGAATGATCATATTAAGATGGGCAGATGTGGGGCAGCCCGTTTGACGGGCAGTCACGATTTGAGACTGAAAGAGCGAACAGGTCGGAGCTTCTCCGTGTGGATTTTTCGAAACGGGTTTGATCTCCGGTCGTGGCGGCCGATTATTTTCTGCCTTAAGCGATGAAAGGGGAAACTGCTTAACCGACGGGAGAAAGGCTGCGGACGGCCACGGGGCAGAGAGCAACGTCGAGGCGCAGTCATTAAAGCATGGACGTTTCCTTTTGCATTCTGGTTGGTCCCGACGTGGCTGACCTAAGCTGAAATCTTATCGCAATTTCATTTTCGGAGCCCCCGGAACCTTTTCCGCTTCTTCGAGCATTTCCCCGGTCACAAACGCGGCGTCCGAAACTCATTTCCTTCGCCTTTTCGATTTCGTCCCTCCCGCGGATTTTTGCTTTTCCCGGCCGAAATTTTTCACTTGACGGATCGCAGTTCGCGGAGGCGCGAAAAACACAGTCAGGATAAGTGTCGCGACGTGCGATTCATAAAAAAAAAAAAAAAAAAAAAAAAAATCCAGGCAGAGAAAATTTAAACCAGGCGAGCCTGAATTGTAAAACCTACGCCTTTTTTACGACCGGAGCGCACGTTAATAATGACTTTGGGATTCGGTTCCAAACGTATGCTGCGAAAGGAAAAATATTCCGATGTTGGGTGGCGATCGCGTACTCTGCGATATACATGAATAGCATATATATTATCCTTAATTATCATTAACGCCATTATTATTGGGAATTGGTGGAAATAAAAAAAAAATGCCTGAACAAGGACGTAATCCCGAGTCGGGGAAAAAAAAAAGAAGGAAAAATCTCGGAGGCACTCCTAGATCGAAGCCGAATGCCAGGCGATTTCAATGCTAAATGTTATTAATGCGTTGGAAACGGGGAAAATTTTTGATTTATACCAAGTGAGGCAATCCAGGAAGGTGCAATTTAATCATCAGAGCCCCAAAGATGAATGCAGAAAGATGGTATGCATGGCTCGGACCGAGGAAGGGTGATCATTTAGGTGCGGATACCTGATATTTTTGTGCAGGGGCAAAAGTGAGAGAGGCGGACAAAAAAAAAAAAAAAAAACCGCGGTCGTCGAAAAATGTGCGCAGGTATCATTAACATGATTAAAAACGAATTAGACAGCCAGAAAAGTACCCGAATCCAAGTGCGCTGAATGAGCCGAGAGGTTTTTTTTGTTTTCCAAGACCAAACCCACGGAGGAGGAGATTCCCCAAAATGCTGGGGAATTATTTTCTTTAAAAAAAAAAAAAAATTTCAATTCTAACGAGCAAATAGAAAGTAACAAGTCGGAAATAATTTTATTTAACTTCTGTTGATTTTTTTTTTTTCCGAAGGAAAGGATTTTTCCAAAAAAAAAAAAAAGAAAAAAAGGAGAAGAAAGGAAGAGGAAATGTGAATTTTTCGCCCGGGCCCCCGGCCATCTTGATCGCAAAGCAGACGACGCAACCGGAAAGAGCTGCGTTCGTCGGCTGTTCGAAAATTCAGTAGGTTTAAATACTTTGCGGGAAAAAAAAAACGGGGGAGGAGAGTGAGAAATGTGCAATTAACAAAGACCGCATAAGAACACGGTGGAACCAGCGGCAAATTAAAACAATAAAGAAAATTAAAAGTATAAAATGAAATTTATGCAAGATTAGAGGAATTTTAATGAAGGAAGAAGTTAGACAATAGGAATGTGCATCGAAAAATGGGATTATTATATTTATATATAATCCTCATTAATGCTTTTATGCGTTTCAATATGAAAAATATATTGAAACCGGGTTCAGGCTCTCGGATATCAATTCATAACGTGGGAAAATCCCTTAAACGGATCTGAAAACTGTTAATAAATAATGCGTTATAATGTCCGCAATGAAAAAAAAAAAAAAATTAATACATCAATATGAGGTTTTTTTTTCTTCTTCTCCTTTTATTACTCTTAAATTTTCTTTTATATCTGAACTTCGGTGGATTAAATTCATGTATCGCATTAGATTTCGATCGCGATGCATCGTGTTGGGCAACCGCTCTATTCGCGTTGCACGTTGATGCATACGCAAATGCAAAGTTACAAACGATTTTTCCGTTTCTTAACCGGATAATGCGGATTCGTTGCTGAAATCCGCGGCGACGGCCCAAAATGCGAAGTGGTAACGAAGTAAAGACAAAAAAAAAAAAAGAAAATGTTAATATTAGAACTTCAATCGCAAACGGATTATCAGAGAAGTATTTTATGGTTAGGATAATCCCATTTTCCGAGGTAAAGATGGAAATGTTGTAAAAACGCGGATTACGGGATATTAATTGAGAGAGGCAATTTCCTTCATCGGATTCGGGTTTCAAATCTGAAATAGAATTAAAATGTTTGGTAACAGCAGTGATTAAATGTATAAATTACTTTGGGATTAATCTGGTTAATCCTCTAATATATATTCAGATCCACGGATGGGGTTTTCCTTTTTTGACTCCCCCGTACTTCAATTTCGAAAAAAAAAAAAAAATAAATAAATAAAAAGTTCCCGAAGAAATGATTAATCTCGTCTTATGACATTTACGGATTAAGAATAAACATAACGGTCAGATGTACATGTAAAGAAAAAAAAAAGAAGTACGTGCGAATATGTTATTTCCTTTCTGTTAAGAAACATATTCGATGTTCAATGATTTTTTGGAGTTAAGGGGTCGCATGACGTAAGCAATCGATTTGCAAAAATTATTTTCCTATTCTGAATGTAATATATTACAATTAGGGCCTGCACGTCTTTTTTTTTTACGTATATATATATATGCAACGCGTAGAAGAATATAATATCGGGTTCAGAAGAGTCATATTTCATCAAGAAACGAGGTCTACGCCTTGACCGATTGAAGATTAGAAAAAAGGCAAAGTAATATATTCAGAAAGATAGAACGATTTCGACTTGCGTAAAAAGCTACATGAACAAGCATTTCTTGCAGGAATCTATAATAGGCTAATCTATTAATCTAAAGATGTTAAATCAACTCGATTCGGACGTTATATGAATTATTGTTCGCCAGTTCCGTCATTCAGAAAACCTGTACCCGATAATAACAGCGAGACCGGGAGCCTTTGTATTTTGCCCTCTCTGATTTGGAGAAAAAAAAAAAAAAAAAGGCGCCCATGCATAAATTTCGGGACTTTCATCCCGGAAAATCCCGAGCAGACTGGAAAACTCACGAATCACCGTGCACGAACATCCGCGGTTGTCGCCGAGAGTCGAGAATATTAACAACATATTCGCAATGCGTGACTGTTTTATGATTTCGGGGAAAGTTTAAGGGGTGAAATGGGAGAGGGAAATTCTCCCGACGGGGGGGTGGTGGAATAAAGAACAAACCTAAACGTTCGAGTCCTGACCTTTTAGACGGAAAGAACGAAGGAAAAAGCTTGTAACTCGGGAAGTTGTAAACTTCGGTTTGGGGCACGTCTTGTGTTAGTCAAACAGAAATCCTTCTCCCACCTACCCCGACGTTATATTATAACAATGATCGCCAAAAAAATTTAATATTCTCTCCGCCTGACAAATTTACGAGAGGATACCTAAAAGAACGTGCCCCAAACGGGGGCACTTAACAAGATCTTAGATGGCAGGAGGAGAAGCTAATTTTTATAAAGGAGATATCAGAAAAAAAACTTGAAATTATTATTATTATTATTATTATTATTATTATTATTTTAAGCAGGAGGAATCTTTTACCAGTTTCTCCTCATATAAAATAACGACGAAAAGATAAAAAAAAATATATATATTACAAATTAAAAATATAACGATAGATTCCTTTGAGATTGAAACTTTAACAATGAAAGGAGCTTTTGATTAAAACCGAGATGATTCGAGGACAGGGGTGTCCAAACTCGCAAATCCAATCGAAGCTGCAACGTTTCGTCTGCGTCGTTCAGATGCATTCATCTTTGTCGAGCCGCAGCGATTCAATCGGGGACCGTGGAAGGAAGAGTGCAGATAATCTGTGCGCAAAACTTTCCCATGCCTGGCATTGCGCTGAAGGAGACGGAACCGAGGCCGTTTCGCATTGCGAACGCCGAGCAATCGCCGACAGTGGCACCGCGCGTTCGCTTCGACCCGGGCAGCAGCACTTGGATGCATGGAGAACATGACAATGGAAACGTTCGAATGCGTTTGCACATCGAAAGTCTTCCTGACCCAATGCGTCCTTTAATGAAAAAATAAAATAAAAAAAAAAAAAAGAAAAGAAAAATGGAGAATTTATAGTTATCATGGAAAGGAAAAAAAAAGGAAATGCATATTTTCATGCAAAAATCCCATTAAAACCGAAGCAAAGAGAATAGTTGGGTTAAAAAAAAAAAAAAAAAGAAAATAGAGAACTTTTCCCGGCTCACAAAATGAAACGTTCTTATCAATATTATTATTAATATCGAAATTATACTGAAATTATAATTGCCCCCGTATTTTGTTGTTTTGGTAAATTAGAATCGAGGCTAAGAAAAATCGATTGTTAGATTATTAATAAAGACAATATGAAATTATCCACTTTTTGAAACAGTTTGTAATATTAAGTTAATTATATACTATGTTTAAAATATAATCTTATTATTTCCGTGATCGATAAACGAAATGACAGCGAATTTCAGGTATAATTACATATTTGGAACGTGTATTATCACGTGAAAATATTATTTATAATTATGAAATAATTAACGGTATCTTATTAATACGAAAATATCGGTGCATTTCAAGTGTAAGCCAACGGTAATGTGTACTTCACGTAAACAACAGAACGTCGTTGGGTACCTTAAGAGTTTTTTTCGATCGCATTGTCACTTTCATGAAAATTTTGTCTTTTGTAAATAATATATTAAATTTAGAATCTAAATAGTTAATAGAGTTAAAACAGACTCGGTACATACCGGAGAGTGACGATTTTTAATTAATTACGTAAAAATTTTACGTATGATTTTTTAGATATATATATATATATATACGTTGTTTTATGAGAATTTTGATTTATGTTAAAAAAAGGGAAATTAATGATATTAACCGGGAGAGTTAGTTGGGGAAGAGATTTAAGTGCATTGTCGGTACATGGAAGGACCGCCTTTCAAATAAGCTGTAAAATTGTAGAAATATACTACAAAAATAAAAAAAACGGAATATCCGGAGGGAATAATCCAATCAGAGGGTTGTTGAATAAGCGAAAGGAGTCACTTACCAGAAGCATCACCCGGTTTACGGGCCCTTAACTGGCTTTTCCGTGCCCCTTTCGGAAGAATGAAGATTTGTTATTGAATTAATGAATAAAAAGATAGAAAATGGCGGATGAGCCGAAAAAAGGGCAGGGGGATGACGGGGGAGGAGAAATGAAGTTTTTACCAAATTCGAAAAGCCCAACGTAAACACAAGTCCCCATAATGAAGCCCATTTTTTTTTTCTGCTCCTCTCCTGTCGGAGCTTTTAATGCAATAAAGAGGAAAAAGCGGACGCCTCCCCAGACCGCCGCTCGCTGTCGTCGCCATTCGTCAACGTCGGCATTATGCGATGACGATGATGAATGGAAACTATTCAGAGAGAAATGGAATTCTTGATATTAACTCTGTTCGATACTTTTCCCCCGACCCTCGCACCGTCGTCATCATCCCCGTGTTATAAAAGCACAAAAATTGAACCGGCGGCCATTTTTATTTCCAATATCTAAATCTTAAGCTTTTAAGACCTATTCTTATTCCATCTATAACATACGGGAGATGTTTCGACTGGGTTTTTATAATGCGTTCAGTCGCATTCGACCCCTTCTCTCCACCCCATCCGAAAGCTCCCTTTCCGGGCGATTTTCTTGCTTTTCCAAGGCGTCCGCCGGACGGCGCCTCTGAAATCAAGCAAAAATTCAAGCGGTTAAAAAAAAGGAATCTCCTCGTGATCGAGGCCGACAGGAGCTTTGCACAGCGAAACCTTTTTTCACAGGGAAAGGCACTTTGCTTTTTCTTTTTCCGTCAAAACAAAGCGTGTGCGAATGTTGGGCCTTTTGGCGATGTCGCACAAAGGAATTTGTCCCTTTCAGGGGTGGAAACGCAGTTCGAACGCTCACGTTGCCGCCCGCAAAAGCGAAGGCACAACGAAGCTGAAAGAAAAATATTTTCCCTCCTCCTTCGTTTCTCAAAAAACCCGAACCGACGGAATTATCGATCAAGTTTGGCAAAAGGCGCTTTGGATGGGACTGGCACAGCCTGGATGTTGCTGGAGAAGAAAAAGAAAATAGGTGGGACTCCCCGGAGGGGGAGGGGCGTGGGTGGTCGAGGGTGAGCGCGGATGGAGTGAGTAAGAGGGAAGCTCAAATGCCAAAAACTACGCTGTAAAAAGTCTAAGGGAAGAAACGAAAGGAAATTAGGGATCAAAGAAATGAATTTAAGAAACGAAAAAAAAAGGGGGTTGCGTCGAGGGAGGGTCCCCGGCTCCCGGTCTTTCAATATGATATGACGACCTGCCATTTTGTGTGCATGAATTTTCTTCTTTCCCTTTCGCCTTTGCCTCTTCTCCCCCTTCCCCCATCCGAGGTTCGTGATGCTTAAAGATGTGTTTCCGGTTTTGATGCTCCCCCTCCTTCCGCCCCCTTCCTCGCCAGGCATTGGCGGTTGTTTTCGCTTCCGTTTTGCTTCCCTGACCGCGCGCTTTGGCTTCCATGCGAAAACGTTGATCTTTACAATCCAAATACGCAAGCGTTCCCTGTTTAATCCGAAATTTATCATCGCTACCACGTTTTTTACCAAACGCAGTAAATGCATTCACCAAAACACGCTCACATACAGATGTAATAAATTCAATATACCAACTGGAGATGCGGCACAAAGCTCTATTTCAGTGAGCCATTTGGGACGTTCACGTTAAATTCAGTCTCAGATTAAAATTTTTACTTTCCTAAAAACACTGCAATCAGTAAGCTCTCTGAAACAATTTATTAATGTTTCTCTGAGCTTTCTGATTTAGAAGAAGGGTTTTAACGAAGACAAATCTGATTTAAAAATAAAGGCTCAAACCCACATGACTTACACCACAAAGGATCCGTCAGCATGGAAATGGCTCCCATACCTTTTTTATTGTTTCTTCCTGCAGCGGCTGTGTATCCGAGGGGTTCCTGGATAAAGCTTCCATTTTATTTACGCGGGCATAATGCAACTAATTTTTATGCCATTTGTAAAAAGTTCCTCATTAATTTCGTAACAGTTTCACTTCGGCAAATTTCCTCACATTTTTATCTTCATACATTTTTAAATTTCGCACAACTTTCAGAATGAAACGAAATTCAATTTGCTCTGCAAGCACATACATAAGTCAGGCGAAAGGGATATAATCTTCTGAAACAATTGAGTATTTCCCGAGTAGACGTGTGCAGAAGTGAAATTCGTTACTTTTGACAAATCCGGAACGAGCGGATGAAAATGCGTTACAAATCTATTCTGTGCGTGTCCTACAATATTGTACTTCCTGAGCAAGATATTTCGCTTTGCCTCTTCAGATGGCTGCTCGCATGCTCTGCAAACAATTAATACGGTTTTAAAATAAAACGTAACCTCCTCAACTAAGCTTATTAAAAATTTTTAATATTTCAGTTTGAAAAAACAATGAATCGAGATTGTACACAATAAAATTCAAAAGAAGAGAACTATTTACATTTAATTACATTCACAAAATTAGCACGTCTCGGGGATTGTTGCCCGAAAAAAAAAAAAGAAGGGATGAATCTCGAAATTTCACGTTAGCCGTCCATGTTACCATATCCGTCTCAGTCGTTACCGGTTGGTTTTCAATTCTGCTTCCACTAAAAATAAAGTATTTTTTCGTTGTTACCAGCAAAGGAGAACCGTTTGAAGTTAAGCATTTGCTGGAAGCAAATAAGAATCGGGCATCATCTTTGGTGCAGATCCCGGCTTCAACTTCCTAAATTTGGGTGATAAAAAATAATAACCTTTTTTTTTCTATCAGGGAACGCTTACTTAGAACTTTTTCACTACCTTAAGGGCGGAATTAGAGGAAAATAAGGGATGAAACGGGGAAAATAAGCCCTACCATTAACATTCCCATTGTGTCGATCCCGTCTCCTTTGTTTAAAGCATAATTTGAATAAAGGATTCCGCTTAAAAAATAATTGTAACGGTTGTTTAGAAAAAAAAAAGTTTTTGTCTTACAAGATTTGCATATAAATTCATGTGAACACTGTTTTATTTTATTTTATTTTTTTTTTTTTTTCAAAAAGTCCGCTCTTTTATTTTCCCTTCGTCTGGTGACACGCCCCGTCAAGATGTCTCTCATTTCATCACGGCTCGTGGGATACAGAAATTGGGCAATTACCAAAATCGAAATATGCAAATCAGTCGCCGGAACCTTTTAATTCATTAAATTCGGGGGCCTTTTTGTTCAGCTGATTAACGGGAACAATTCCTTTCCTTCTGCACCAAGGAATTCCGCTTCCTTTTTTTCTTATGCAAATCGGGATGCTCGTAAAAACAAGGAATCCTTTTCCTCCGGTCCGTGAGCCCCATTGTTCCGCGCTCGGGAAGGGTTTCTCGGGGCCCGGGAATTTTCGTTTTCCTTGTGAATCCCGAGCGCGTCGCCGCGTACGCTCCCGGGTGGGGGACGGGAGCAAGTTCGGAAGCCGAGAAATCGCGGCCCGCTCCCACGGCAAAGGCCCCGAAATTCCCGGCGACGCCCCCCGGGGGGGGGGGGGCCCTTTCCGCCAAGCGCCGCGAATCCCAATCCGAAAGCGTTTGACCAGGTCGGAGCGAAATCGGATCGCGCGGTAAAATTGAAATTTAACTTTGTTAGGCCGTAAACATCGATCAGGAGGATATTTCCTTTTTTCGCCTGATTCGGGATTCTAAATCGGGAACGGGAGACGCTTAATTCCCTCGGGAGCATCCCATTTGTTAAAGATTAAATTTAAATTTACCGAGGTCTCGCGTCGGATCCCCGGCTAATTTTCAGAGAGACATCATCCGTCAGCGGTGAATCGGATTTTCCTCTTTTCTTTCCGCGCCTCGTCTTAGCGTTTTAACTCTTGGGTTTCCGCAGCAGAGTCGCCCTCAAGGAAAATTTTCAGGCGACGCCCCTATGCAAAAGGAATTGCGCATTTCTCGAGTTGCCCTCCGCCCGAAAAGAAGAAAAAAAAACAACGCGTAGGATATTAAAAATAGCAAACAATAATCCTCCTGAAAGTCTTTCCTTCATCGTTCGTCCCTTCATCCCTTATTTCTTTCTTGATCAACCGCCTTCCACGACTCTTCGGGAGGGGTGGGGGAGGGTTGGCGGAGCCTCGAAAAAGCTCTGAAGCTTCCCGCTTCCTTTCTTCTCTTCCTCTTTCGAAAGATATGAAAAAGTAATATTAAAATTCCTTTCCGCCACTCAGGTGTTCCTAATTCCCGGACTAATTTCATTCAGAATTTTAAAAAATATTGAAAAACAAAAGTAATTTTTCATCCTCTTATCCGGGGCTCCTTTCGGCAGTGTGCCGCGGTGTGAGAGGGAAGCCTTTAAAGCCGGGGCCCTGCGCCGTCTCGAAAAAGTGAAAACGGCTCCTTCGTCACCTTCCGAGCAAAAGAGGTACGGGCGATGCCGGACGTGTCGAGATCGTTTTTATATTTTATTGCCCTAATTCCTGATTTATTTCGCCAGATAAAATTTTATGTCCATTCCGAAATGCGGGGATGACTAACAAGGTGGCGAGTGCGCGGAGACGATTGTACAGGCACCTGACTACCACTCTGGCGACAGGTGACCGCTGACAAACACAAAATGTCCCACAATAACGATTATAACAAAAACCCTAAAACGTCCAAGCCTTTTCCTGTACTTAATTATGCTGTCCCCAACCTAGGTTTCTGCAGGCGAAACTGGTTATTTTTTTTCGGGGGATGTTTTAAAACGTTGCGGGGAAACGTGGAACACCCCTGCACAACGCGAGCCGGATTAAACGCCCGCATAATCCTCATACTTACACTGTCGTTTTTCACCTTTGTGGGTCTTAATTTATTAATGCAACAGTGAAAACCTGAATAATTAATTGGATCGCATCAATTTATTACATTAGAAATTTCTCTCGTATATTTGAAAAAAAAAAAAAAGCCGAAAAATAACTTTTATCTTTCTTTAGATTGTATGTGAAGGAACCAAGCGAAGTTGGGTACGCGAAAACCACACTTTTTGCGTTTTTCAAATTGCGGTTTCACGAGCCAGTTTTTTTCTTTACTTCCGGTTGCGGAAGCTGGGAAATCGTTTTGAGATGCGATCCCTTTCGTGCGGAGAGATCGAAGCGTAGCGGGACAATGAAATTTTTCCGAATTAATATCCATTTGCGGTATGTTTTACCTTCGGAAAAAAAGGCCGAGGCGGTTCGAACTCGCGACGTGGCACCGAAATTAGCCCGGGATTTTCATGATTTTCTCTCGCCCCTTCCTCTTTTTCCGAAATAAATTTTTCCGTCGGGAGCTTTCCCGAAACCGGGAAAAGCGATTTTTCGGGCGTGGAACGTCGGGGATCCGCGAGCCGGATTTCGAGATCCGTTCCGCCTCACCTCGATTTCGCGAGCATTTTTCGATACATCGATGGCGAGCGAATCGAAAAACGCTCGAGTCAGGTCGCCGCTCCCCGAATCGAATGCCCCGCACATCCGCACCCGCTCACCCGCCCGCCCCCGGTCGTCAATTTTCGTTTTCCACTTTCCTGCCGCCCTCCGTTCCCGATTACAAACAAGGGAAGGGCGGATGCTGCATAATGAGACCTCGTGAGATTTGGTTATCCATCTTAGCAGCAGCAAAAACATGCTGCCGTGGAAGATTAATCTTAAATTCCGAATTCAACATAAGGAGGAATCACTTATTTTGCCTTATCGAATAACAAAATGAGTTTTATTTAACTGGCGCCCGCCATTTTTTTTATATATTCAAATTAGTTGGAAAAGAAGGGAAACGTTATAAATGGAAAGTTATTTTTTTTCTCTTTCCACCCCCTCCCGGGGCTCTTCTTCTGCCACGAGTATCGGATTAGTCAAAATATATCGAATTTTCCCCTTTTCCCCGTCAATGGCAAGGGAAAATCACATAAATATCAATATAACAGAATTTCATACCGCTTCCATTTCCAAAATCATCTTAAGGGGTATAATAAAATAAACCGCTTCTATCTTATAAATTTAATCATAATAAAAACTTCTTGGTATTATTTATATCCGGAAAAATATTAAAACCTATTTAGTTAGATTTTCCAGTGTAAAAAAAAAAGAAAAAATAAAAAGAAATGTTTGTTTAATAGCTAAAAGTAAGACATAAAAATGAAAAAAATAGATATGGACTTATGAAAGAAAGAAAAATAAATAAATGAGTAAAAAAAAAAAAAAAAATGTGAATTTATGAAACCGACGATTATATTATTCAACTTATCGGGCTATTCCACTATTACGAAAGCAATGTAAATAATATATCAAGTTTTATCTACGACATTTAATCGTCCGACGGCTGAATTTCGCGAACCACGGATCATGGATTCATCGCACATATATGCAAAATGTTTTTCTGTTCGGCTAAAGATAATTTTGAAAAAAAAAAAAAAACCCACCAACTTAAAACAAAAATAAATTGCATATAAATATTAAAGTATTGAACATAACATATTAACGACGGAGATAAGCTATTTAAATGACGCATATTTACTGCATTTTAAAAATCCTTACTCCACGAAACGCATAAGCCAAATATTCAATGTTTAAGTTCGCTGCTGATTACGAAAATGTTAACAAATTATTTTCTTCTCTCGATTTTGGTCAGTGAAATGAACAGAAGATTTACCTGTTAAGCGCGAAAGAATCAATATGTGCATATATTTTGAACCGAATTCGGCCGTGGAGATGGTGCTAAATAGCGGTTCAGTATATGATAGATTAAATTACATATTTAGTTTCAGTTCGGCATGCAGGACTAAATCCCAATGGAACTCGGTTTTTTTTTTTTAAAAAAAATTTTCCTAATAAAATTTGTTCGCATTGATGTGAGAATGCACGAAAATAGTCACGGGATCGACTTTGTCCGAATATTTAAACAATCCACATTTTAAGTTGTGCACTGGACTTTCGGGCATCGCGTGTGAAGATCAAAAATATCAGGCTAACGCGGCAAAGGTAAATTTATAATCTGAACGCGGTCGAGCCATGTACATTAAATATGCTTTACAAAGAAATTACATAATTTTTAGTTATTATTATCATCATCATCATCAATCGATTAAATAAAATTAATATGAAATTTTCTGACGGTTAACAACGTAGACGACAAGATTTTCGAGTGTTAAGTGGTATCAACGAAACTAGTTATTTTACGTCTCAATTCTCAAAGCGCTTTTAATATTTCCTTGTTAAATGCTCTCCTCAATGCTATAAACCGTGAAAAGGTCAGTAAAAATTCAAATTTTGCCATGACTTGCATATTAAGTGGGAGGAAGGTGGAAAACGACAAAAAAAGGGAGGGAAAAAGGAAAAAAAGAAAAGCGAAGCCGCCGCATTTAGCATTCCCTACAAATTTCCCTATTAGCAAGTCATTACCGTTATTGTTATTATTATTATTATTATTATTATTATCGTCGTTCGTTAAGACCTTTTGCGTTTTCCTGTCTTCTTAAGCGATTTTCATTAAAAGCACTACTGGAAATCGTCTAAATTAATCGGAAAACCGACACCTTTCCGCCATACAGCAGGCCGCGCAATTTTTCCTTTGACACAAAGCGCAAACCGCGTTTGAAGGAGGCGAAACCTTTGGCGTTGCCACCCGCTTCTGGGACAACGATGGAAAATTAATCCGTCCGGGATTTCCATGCCGAGAGGTCGTCGGGTGCGATAAACCGACGGTAAATGACGGAATATCGACGCGGACGAGCTCCGAAAGTAAAAATCCGCAGATTGTGGAGTGTGCATGGAAACTTTTATGTATTCGACGGGAAAATTGGCCGTTTAAGGTGCACAGAAAGGCCGTGGACGCGGGCGGCGCGGTTATCGCGCTTGACGGAGCGTTGCGGCACGGAAGCGTGGCCGCATCGGGTATTGTCAAGACGCGAAAATACTTTCACACAGGACCAAAAGCGGAAAAATGTCACAAAAATTAAGAATTAAGATCTGAGAAAGGAAGACGGAAAGGGAAAGGAAACGAGTAATGCGAAACCGCAATCGCATTTAAGATTATTCACCATCAATGCGAGCGAACGGGAAAAAAAAAAAAAAAATAGGTTTTCAGGTCTCGCTGATGGGAATTTTCTTTTATATTTTTCTACCGCACGGCACCTAGACGCGCCATAGAAAACTGAAAAAGTCACCCAAAAGTTAGGGTTACCTAACTCTGCACTCGACTTCGGCGGTGGCATGCACTACCGGTGCTGGAGCGACGCAGGGAAGATCAGCATGGCCCCTGCGCAGGGATGACACGTGAGGCGCTCCACGTTCAGCTGGATAACATGGGTATTGCAGTAAAAGGAGGTTTATTTTTCCTCTTTTTTCTTAAACGTGCGAAATTGGAGGGCGCGAGCAGCCAGGGAGACCGCGAAGAGCCGCTGCAGGTCTGTTTGGAAAACCTTACCCCGGCTGAACGCGGTCGAAAAGCCTTTGCCGGTCAAAATACCTGAAAAACAGGCGAAAAAATGTGCATTTCTTCTCGTGAAATGCTACACCAAAGCGAAAAATAGATAAGTACGTATATGTAGTGACCCGGGGTCAATGTGTCGAAAACCTGTATATAACGTGGATGCAGCACCCACGGAACAATATACCGGCAATTAGAAATGTAAAAAAAAAAAAAAAAAACACCAACTTTCAATCTATTTTATCTGCCATTATCTAAGAGAATTATTCATTGTATAGTGAAACATTTTCTAAACCGGTAAAACAAAGAATATTTAATATTAATGAAACAACTTTCTCAATGCTCCCCACTAGCATAGGAATTAGTTTTTTTCGGGATTTTGTTAACGTATATAGATATAAGAAAAAAAACGTTATGTATATATATACGCACATATAAAGTCACACAATTAAAATTATTTTAATGGTGAAAATCCTAAATTATAAAGCGCATTCGTTGTGCCTATGGCGAAGATCATCCGCCATCTAGTGCCAACATAAAAACCATTAAAAAGTTATTTATTTTTTTTTATATCTTTTTCATGATTATATACTCATGTGCATTCATGTTTTTTTTTTTTTTTTTTCGTGGGATAATTCTTCGGGCCACAAAAAACTATACCGAGTTGGTAATGGCAAAATACTCTTTATACAAATCGATTAAATTAATATTGAATTAAAGTATTTGACTTTTATCTCCTAATTAATCATTTCGTGATGATCCGCAGGAAGAGGTCGTTAAGCAGTCAGACAGCTAACGACGTTTCTTCGGGCCACGAAGCCGAGGTGTGGCCTCTCCGGTGGAACGGCCGAAATATATCCCCGGTTCATCCCTTGCGATCTTCCCTCGTGGACGCCTCCGGGGAGGGGGGATACGACACCCTTGCGCGAAAAATCGCCACAGCCTTCAGTGGCGGACCGGCGGATTTTTCGTCTGGAGCAGTTTCTTTTCTTCCCTTCCCCGCGGTTGGTTTCGTATTTTCATCACTTGCCGAACCAAAACTCGAACTCCTTGTTCACCTCTGAAAATTTCGAAATTGCGTCGCAGATCGCGCTTGAGGACATGTTCTTCCGACGCGAAGGTGCAATCATTTTTTTTTTCTTTAAGGAGAGATGGGTAAGGGTGTGTGTGTGTGTGTGTGTGTGTGTCACTAAATGTATGCATTCGGCTGTAAAACGTTGTAAAACCTACACTTTTGGCGTGGGTAATTATAATAAAGTATAAATCTTTTCCTTCTCCGACACTCTCGATTTCGGCTTTTGACCGATGTTCGGGGCACTTTCCTAGGAGATAAATAAATGAGTAAGCGAGTGAATAAATAAATAACTTGGATCGACTTGTTGTGGAAGCGATTTTCGAAAAGGGAAAAAGAATTATCACAATTAAAATGATTTCTGACAACCAGTTCTTCAAGCCACAAAAACACCACACGTTCGTTTACGACATTATTTTACTGCTCTTGCGGATATTAAAACCAGCTTTATGATTATTTGTTTTTTATACTCCTTTATCTCGGTCATCGTCCCATTGGGGAGACATTTTTTTTGCTTTTTTTCAAATAAAGGTACGGCACGATTCGGTTTCTGCCCTTTTCTCGGTCCCGAAGTTTCACTTGGGAGAATAAACCGGTCGGGGCCCCGAAGAAAAGCTCTCGCATCGTGGGATTCCTTTGGAAAGTCGGGAATTTTTTCCTTTTTGTATTCTTTTGCATTTAATTCCCCCCCTTTATTACTGTTTTTTCGTTTGGCCCGCGGTTTTATTTTCCAGTTCTGCAAAAAAAAAACCTAATGGCCGATGCGAAAAGGAAAAAGAATAATAATTCCAATTCATTCGAATCTTTCAGCGAACTCCTTTATGGAACATCTCAGTTAAAAAGGTTTTCAGGCGGTGAAATGAGTCAATTAAGGTTTACAGTAATGGGTTTCGAGCCTTTGTTCGCCTTTGAAACGCAGATTCTCTCTCTCTCTCTCTGCCTTTTCCTTTCCTCTCCCTAAAACACAAGTCAGAAATATCGATTCAATATTTTATAATAGTATCCGGGGATGGATCCAAACTTCTGTGACTCACTCTTCTTATTCCTGTTCTTGCGCCTTCGGATCCAAGTCTGCGTTTCGAAACAGAAAAAGTGCAATCCTCGGAACGAGCATCGAAAAATCTAACACCCATGCGTTAGGATACGTGTACATGGTGCATATAAGCGTGCAGCAAATGAAATTATAACATCATTTGTCATTTCTATAAAGTGTACCTGATAAAGGCGGGAGATACCTAATGAAATCGTTATTTCGTCTGCTAATCTAGTTTTAAACAAATGATGTCCGATTCGTTTTCGATTTCGAAAGGATAAGCGAATGAAAGTGAGAAATTGGTGTGGATTAACGAAATTAAAAAGAAATCGACGTCCGATCGCTTCGAGTTCTGCACCGAACATATCCAGATATGGATCGCGGTTGGACGGAGGGCAACTACCGGCTTCGGGGACGTTACTTTTAGCTTTTCAAACTGGAAAAAAAAAAAAAAAAGCAGCAATACCATTTTATTACTTAAATGGGAGTCCAATGCGAACGGGAGGCGCAAATACTTGAAAACGATGAGGCGGACGTGAGCCGCAAAAAAAAATTCTCCTTGGACCGTTCGAACGGGAAAAGGGAAATGAATGGGAACCAAAAAATCTGATTCCTTCGCCATTAGAAACCCGAGATCATTAATATGAGACTTAATTTGCTGTGGGGAAAGAGGAACAAAGGCTAAGTCACCAATTTCTTTCTTTCCCAAGGCGGAGAGCATGAAGCTCGATAAGCCCCGTAATAAATGATCGCATCTAACTGAGTCATAGTGAGTGGATTCACCAATGGGGGCAGTTGTTTTCGGGGGTGAGATTTTTTTTTTTTTTTGAAGGAAAAGCTTTTCGTTCGGGGTGGAGCCTTTTGGCATTAAGCACATGACGGCATTCTCATAATAATGATTTTTTCCCTTGTTTCGCCACAAGGTTGGATCAGCACCATCCATCATTCAAAATTATGGCCCGCATTATGGTGTAGCGCACAGAATTAGCTTTTTCGTTTATTCTCCTGAGGGGGCTCGGGGAACGGCAAAAAGGGAACCATTGGGGGGGGGGGAGCGGAGAGGGGGGGGAAAGGAATGAAAATACCAGACATCAGGCAATCTAGTCTTTAACGACGCATCGAAAATTGCCAAAGTTTTTCCCGATGATGATTTCGAGAAGTAAACATTAAATGGAAGAGTAAAAAATGTACGGTAATGAGTTCGGCTTTTTAGATATCAATATTAATAATCATTGGATTATTGACTTAATCCGATTCGTGTTTGACTTTCAGCTTTTCGGATTTGATTTTTTAATGGAGGCATTAAATTTTTAAACATAATTGCGGGTCAGGAGGAATTCTTTTCGTTTTGGAGCAAATAAATGTCCACCCGATTTTATTTTATTATTATTATTTTTTTTTTTCCATCTTTTTTTTGATACCCATTAAAACTTGAAAAATTGGTTTTGATCCCCCCAAAAAAGGTCCCCCCCAAAAAAAAAAGGAATGCATCACGCAACGCGCTTCGTATAAATTGATGTTTTTCTGTACGTATGTACATATAACCGGTGCATAAACGGCAGTTAGCAGTCAAAAATTTGTTAGTTTTATTACGCCGCGAACGGTAAGTTAATATCGAATTAAGGCTTTGAATTATTAAAAGGGATAATGATGATTCTGTGAACCTCGAATGAATTATTTGACAATTCGTCGATACTGCGTTGCATTAACATTATTCATTTAATATTACGAATTTGTCTGGAAATGCAGGAAAATTTTTGCTGGATTGCTGGAAAGCCGAAAGGGAGATGATCACTGAAAATCGATAAAAAATAAAGATTCGTCAACGAAAGGAAAGAAATCGAATTATTTTCTCCAGACTTTTTCCATTAAGTCTGTCTGCGATCTTTTTTTTTCCTGCACAAGAATATCTTTCTGTCGCAATATCGTTTCATACTTTGTGTATTTTTTTTGTAGGAAATTAAAATTCCAGAGAAATTTTTCCACTTATCCAGTTAGTTGCCTTAATGTTAACTCGGTTTCTGCACTTTGTAAGCGAGGCAATCTTTTTTTCTTCGTTTTCTCATTATTGTATTATTCATCCTGTAACCGAATGTAAGCCAAAATTCATTAAGCTCTCATTTTAAACGATTGTACCTGCAGCGGATAACGATTTCCTACGGTTTAAATAATCTTAAGACGATTGCTTCCTTAATTTGCATAAAGCAAAAGATGAAGCCTTGAATGAGATAATTATATCTATATCTATATATGTATATTCTTAATAAATTGAACGATATTATTAAATTAAGTCAAGTTTACTAACATTTAGATTAAAATCTGGAGATATTAAAGAAAAAAATTTAATTTTTTAATTTATTTGCAGATCAAACGAAATTATGAGCTCTAATATTAAAAAAAAAAAAAATATTGAATTATCATATCCTCGGCAGGTTCATATAAATTTTTTATTTTATAAGTGAGAAAATGTTGGTGGAGTTTTTCAATAATGTTCTTATGTGAACCCTGTTAGCTTGGGACGTTGTAAAAAAAAAAAAAAAAAAAAAAAAAAAAAAAAAAAAAAAAAAAAAAAAAAAAAAGTAGAAAATTCTTTTTGTTGAATCTATCATAAATTTAACAACCGTTTACTTGAAAACTAATTGAACTAAGTGGAAGTCATATCACTCACGTGAAATGTATGGAATTGTATAAAAAAAAAAATTCAAAAGGTATTATTAACAAATTTAATGCAATTAAAGTTGGCGTAAATCATTGCTGTTCGTTAAGGCGTCATGCTTGCTGCATGATGCTCAGAAAAAAAAAGAAACAAAAACAAGAAATAAATGAAAACTTATCATTAAAATTTTCAGTTTATTAGGCAACAACAAAGAATTAACAAGCCTCGAGGGAATATAATTGTGGATGATTGATTTTCGAAATGATTGAAATAATATTTTCATACGGGAATGTATGGCAAATAATTTTTTTCCAAAAAAAAAAAAAAAAAAAAAACGTGGAAATTTTTCCACTGAGTTTTGCGCATTGGGGCAGACTGCGAACCAACCGGTTTTCCAACTGGCGCAGAGGTAGCTGAGCAAGAACTTTTTTGCCTCGGCTGCGGGAGCGGTGGCGGGTGAAAATCGCCGATCACGTCATCGGAAAAATTCGAATCCGAAGCGGAAACATCGCTGACGGAAAAACGGAAGTTTTCTCCAACGCGCCTTTTTTCCTCCTTTCCTTACTCCCCCTCCTCTCTCCCGGGGGCAAGGGAATTTTTACCGGAGCGGCAACTAATGGAGGCTGGAAAAATAATTTAATATCCCGCGGGTCCGAAAACTGAAATTGACGAGATTGAGGCCGAACCTGGCGGGGGGTGGGGGGGGAAGGAGGGAGGGGCGGGAAAACCGACCCCGAACGCTTTCTGGAAAGGCAACGGAAAACTGCGGATAACCGGGAGAAAATACAGCGAAATTCCATAATTAATATTTCCATGTGCCGTTCCGCTTTTCCTTCATGAAATATTTTGCACAAAATAAATCAAACTGTGACCTGTTACATTTAATTATTTACGGCGATTTTTTTTTTTTGTTTTTTCCGTTTATAACAAATTCACAGGATGTAAAAGTGCTTATTTTATACTTTACGAGTCGTGTACTTTTCATACTGTGGTCGTAAACTATAATCGCCACCTTCGATGCAATATATCTAGAGCACCGCGATACAAGTACCGTTAAATTATTAAATAATTTTTTGGCCCGAAAACCGATGGCGATCAAAGTGAAATGTATCCGGTTCACGTTTTGAACCTTGTGGATGGATAATGATTAAAATGTTTGTTTTACACAAGAAAATAAAAAAAAAAAACTTTAATTTTGAGCATATGAATGTAAATGGCGGAGATCAAAATGCGATCCAAAACTGATGGAAAAAAGCTTTTGTAATTACATAATTAATTTTTTTTTTTTAATGGAAAACAACCGGGACGGCAAACCTGTTCTGCGGCTTCATCCTGGCGCCTCTTAAGGGATTTTTCTGGCGTAGGATGTACGAAAGCGATGATTCGGGAATTACAGGAGCAATTGGGCTGGGAAAGGTTCGAGCATGAAAAAAACAAAGGGATCGTTATTAAGCCATTAATTAGGAAGCGATTAGAGCGAAAGCGGATCTTCCCCGACGGGGAAGAAGAAGAGGCGGAAACCGTGGACGAAGGAAGTAAGCCGATGGAAATATAATCAGCCATTATGAAATTTCCGATTACAATAGAGAGAAAAATAAAATTAAATCGAAGATCGGGGCATGCGCGGGGGTGGCGTCCCACCCCCACGATACGTTTCCATGGAAACGTATGGGGGATGAAACAGAACATTGGAATTCGGGTTAGGGTGGGAAAGTCCCAGGAACTTTTTTTTTTTTCGCTTTTGTTCTCTCCTGGGGTAAAAACGTTATCAGAGACAGGGGTCGATTTCTTAGGGGTGGTTACCCGCATCAATTTCGAAATTAATCCATAACATTCGATATTTCGGATTTGTCGCCTCGATTTTTCCCATCGCCATATCTCGGCCATGCTGCGCGATATAAAACCCTGTCTTTCACTCATTTGAAACGTAGATCCAATCCAAAAGTGAACGCTCATGTATATATATTATATATAACCTATTAAATATTTTGATATATCAAAAAGCGTGAATTGCAACGTATATTTTGAATCTATCAAAACGAAAAGTCCTTCACATTTTCTTACATAAATAATCATTATATATAAATTTATTACAGGGAAAATATAATAAAAAAAGGTTTTTTACGCTCATCGGGAAGGAGAAAAAATATTTATATATTTATCGTATAAACAGATACCAATCTTTATGAAGACTTGAATCATAACAAGATGAAGGTGAAAGATACCAATTTCTTAGTCACAGAAATCAAGTACTGAATCGAGTTAAAATAATAATTGTCTATACGTGAACGACCATATATTATGCTATTAGAGAGCTAATGTACATGAAGCAAAAGATTAGTTGATCCATTCCTTGGACTTTCGTCGATTATAATACATATATAAAGCCGTCCATTGTACGAGTGGTGGTGCTGCGCAGAGCAATCAAATTTTAACGTTTTACGAAAATTATACGTGTTATAACGTAACCCGCTTCTGCAAAAGTTTGAAAAAAATTTACAGTTTTCTAAGCGCGCATCCATATACATAGGGCGGAAATGTTCCTTCATCTCTGGACGTTTTCAAACTCACAACGTTCCCGTTTTCCGCACCAAAAATAATCGCTTGCTACGCAGCGAAAGACCGTCGAAGAACTAAAGCCTTTTCTTGTCCATTTACAAAAAAAAAGAAAAAAAGAAATAGAAACAATCGAAAAAAGGCTAATAATCCGCTTCGCAATGCACAAAAAAATGCGCATGCACACACAAAAAATTAGGAATCTTTTATTATTTTCTTGGCCCTTTCTACAATTTCCACACACAGTGCGGTGCCACTCATGTAAAGCTTAAGCGCGGCATCCTATACCCCCGCCGAAAGTACAAACTTTTTGTAGTAAGAACCAAGGGTGCCATGTTTCGGACCATTGTTAGAATCCTTTTTTTGTGTGCGAGAGTGTGTGTGTGTGTGTGTGTGTATTTAATTGGAAGTTGTTCCACGACCGGGATGTGCAACGAGAAAGCGACCGACAACCGGATCGTAAAGGAAACACTGTTTCGCCGCCTGAAAACGAAAGTTTTCGACGTTCGCCTTAAAAAATTAACCAAAATCCGAAGTGTCTCCTCCGCTGTTTCCTGTGGCATCGATTCCCGTTTCCGCGGCCGGTCGAAATGCTGTTAATGCAACCGCGATTTGCCGGTGATCAAAAGGAAAGCAAGATCGAAGTTTAATAATAAACGAACTTGCCTGAGCCTGATAGGACGACAGCGCTGGTCAACACCTTGAAGTGTTTTATGGCTCTGAACGGGGAAAAAGGGACGGCACTTTTTTTTTCCTTTCCTTTTTCCGGGGCGTTACGCCGGTGCTGGAAAGTTGCTTTCGGATGCCGTTCGATCGAGAGAAGTTCGGCAAGACGATCCTCTCGACGGGGGCGAGGTGTATCCTCGACGACCCGCGAACCGGAAGCTCCTGAAGGCGAGAACTGCATCCGAAACTTCCGCTTCCGTCGCAGCCATTGCCGTCCGCGACCGGGCCCGACTGACACACATACGATGCGCAAGCCCATCTTGTGGTATGCAGTGGCTCGCTTAGCGTGAACTTTTTTCACGGCCCAAAATGACCGGTCCGCGACAGTGCGCCCCCCCTTCCCCCCCCCCTGCTTCACGTCCGGGAAAGTAAATTTCATTTGAGATTTTTATCGTGACCGCTTTAAGCTTTTGGACATCGCATACAATTAGGCTAAGATTAATCCGGTTTCTCGGGCATTTTTAATGTGAAGGTATTAAGTGAATCTAAACCGACATAAAAATTTCATTTATTTTCATAATAAACCTGAAAATTTGGAGCGAGAAATCATTATCCACCTTAATATTAGAAACCTGATGGTTAAGAAGTTGCTCTTCATGCCTGTGACCGTGCTAATGATTCCAACCAGTCGAACTTAAAATGGGAGAAACACTGAAAGACAATCTCGAACGTATTGAACGCGGTCGCCGGGGCGCATGACATCGATTATCATTTGAATATCTTTCGAAAGTGCCATTACGGAAAATACACGAGGAGTTCCACCGCATGCCGAAAAGGCCTCAAATAACGTATGCAACCGCAAACGATAATACCAATTATCATTTCCTAATGACTTGGGTTAACGTAAACAATTGCTTGGGCAAATACATATAATTCATTCTTTTTTTTTTTTTTAAGTCGCCATTGTTATAGTGAATGAAGAAACCATGTTTTCGTTGGGAATTAGATTTCATCCAACCGTAACGTCGTTTTTATTATAGGTAGAGGAATTCTCAGTTCAACCGCCCACTTAAATGAAACTTCATACGGAAAAACCAATACGAATAATTTAAGAGTAAAAACCTTATTACAGAACGGCATCGAAAACGGGAGAATTATGCGATGAGATAAAAAGGAAAAAAATAAAAACTCTACGAAATATATAAATTGTCACGTTGTGTAAAATTAACATTGGCAGTATTACATTACGAAACAATACATAAATTTTCTTTATCGATACAATCGTACATCGAAACTCGTTCAATACCAAAGCGGTTTTACAATGAGAAATAACACAATTTAATATTCGGTCAATATAAATTAGATGAATTAAAAAATTAACCAGACGTTGTTTTATTGTTTTGGTTCATGCATTTTCTACCCGGGTTAAATTTAATTTTTACATCGAAATTATCGGTGGCCGACGCTAAATTTTTAACTCGGAAATCAATTTAAAATATATTTGCCTTTAGTCGATGATCCAGATGCATGGAATAATATATAAATATATAATGCGATAACACTCGAATTATTATCCGGACGATAATACGGTTGGTCTCTTTCGGTACTTAATCATGATCATAATTAATAAGCAAATATTAAATTTATATTTTATACTTATGTACAGGCGTGTGTGATCTTGTATGATTTGGTGCCTTAACGGATGTTCTTACAAAGTTAATTAATATTTTCAAATGTCTATTTTGATGTAGTTTGGGGAAGTGCAGTCTGTTCGGTGGATTCAGGTGAATCTAGGGATTTTTTCAGGTTTTCACCTTTCCCGCAGCGGTTATTCGAGCGCGGCAAAAAAGTTCCGCGACCTAACCGAGGACTTTTGTGCGTCCACAAATTGCTCCGCTAACTTTTCGGAAAAAGAATGCACGGAAAATGTTTTTCCGCACCTTTTTCAAAGGAATGCTTTCGATTCGACACGCGAAAGGCTCGAAGTCCGTCTGCAATCCGCGCAATCCGGGTCCTCACCTCGAGCAAGGAGTGGAACCTAGAATTGGTCTTTAGCCATACGTCCAAACGCGCCGCTCCCGGGTCCTCCTCTGCTGCAGGGTCTCGCTGTCGATTCGGACGATTTTAGCATCCCCAGCTGACCCGTTCAATTTGCGTAATTGGTCACATTTACCTGTACGAATAATTTATTTCACGTTATTCGTCGGTGACAAATGCTTTCCCGCGCTTCCGTGTTCCGGGGAGCGGTCGCGAACCACTTTTTGACCGTTTCCCCGTTTTAAAATCTTTCACACAGCCGAAAAACGTTCCCCGCAAAAGGAAAACTACCCTCTGCCCTAAGGGAAAATGCAGCTCGTAATTTACCAACGAAAAAAAGCTTGACTTATACGTCACCCCTGATGACTGACTGAATCGACAGCAAAGAAAAAAAAAAAAAGGCAATAAAAACCGGTCATAAACCGCAGGGACCATAACCTTAAAATTTTTCATTTATTAAACAGCTTTCAAGCATATTTTATATCTATTGTTTAAATAATTTTTTTTCTTTCATTTTTTTTTTTTTTGTTTGTGCCAACAGCAATTTTTCTTTCGCCCGGTGAAGGAATCGGGATTTCAAAGACCGTTTTTTGTACCGGGGCTCGGCACAAAAATGCCGGACGTGTTCTTTTGAATGGAGACCGTCATTAACCCCGGGATAGTTGCTCCTGTATGATAAGCATATGAAAAGGTTGAGAAAGTATCCTTTTTGGTTTATTCACTTTATTTAGTTTTTTTTTTTTTTTTTTTTGTCTTTTTAATTATGATCCCCGCATTGTACGAAGTCCGTCGGCGTTCACGTTGAGCATTTGCCGAGAGGATTTCTTCGGTTTTTCCCAACCCTTTTGTTTTTACCCCGAACAGTAAAATGAGATCTGCCTCGAATTATATTATGAATAGAATTTGAAATTTCCACCGTTCCCGCCATTCATGAATTTTTTTTTTTTTCTTTTTTTGTTTCATTCAGGAACGCGGAGAATCGCCCGGGTCAAAATGTGCGCGCAGAAGGCTTGAAACAATAACCCATCTCTCGGGTTGTTCCATGGAAACTTGGTTTCTCTCTCTCTCTCTCTCTTTCTCGTTTGAATAATAATTAGGAAGGGCAATGAATTTTTTAAACTGGATCACATGCAGTTACATTTCAGTCAAGTCTGGTAACGTTTCACATATACATATATATATATATATATGTGTGTGTGTTTTTTTACGACGTCAGATATCCTCCGTTGCCGTGGGGTTATTCAGATTCCGACCAGACACGCTCGGATATCATTTAAGGCTGGGACCGTCGGTTTTCGCCGATCTCAGGGGCCCCGGGACATTTTAGAATCCCGCAAAAAAAAAAAGAAAAAATTCCGAAAACCGTAAAAATATTTTGCTCCATGCAACGACATCACACGCCGAAAGAAAGATCCAGTAGTTAGTGAAATATAACGCACGGATAAAAACGTCAATAAAACGATATTCAGACATTCAGAACTGGAATTGAATCCATAATACAAAATATATATTGATAAAAAAAATTGCTCAATATAAATTATGGAATCTGAAAAATATTTAATTATGTATCTTAATTTGAATAATTTTTGTGTTATAAATTTGGGTTTTTTTTTTTTTTTTACCTTTTTACGATGCGTTAACTTCTCCGAATGGGAGATAATTTCATATGAGGAAGAATATTCTCGTTCAGTGAAGATGGAGATGGTCTAATGATTGGTTTTGCGCGGACATAACGATTCCGGTTCCAGGAGTTCGTCCCATTCGGGAGCCAGGTACGAGCGAGGAACGACAGCGAGAAAAAAACCGAGCGAGGCGATCGATCTCTAAAGGGGAGTTTTGTTAGAAATCGGCGAGCAAATTTTTCCCCGGGAGGCGCCGGGGGGGGGGGGGGTTTAGTCGTTTTCCCATTTCGCCGCTCTTTCCACTTCGGAAAAAAAAAACTGCAGCAAAACGCGATACCGACCGCGCGTCGCCCGGAGATGCATAGATTTTCGCCGTGGATTGTCCCGGAAAATGTTTCGTTTCCGTTTTCCCGCTCCCGGACCGGGGAAATCGTGCGATTTTCCCATCGGAAAAATTGCGTTTTCCCACTCGATTCGATTTTCGCGCGCGTTTAATTTTCACCAATCAGAAACCGTTGACCCGAGCGTGAGATGAATGGGATTTCGAATCCGGGCGGACCGGTTTCATCGCGTGCCCGTACCGGATCCCCTCCCCTCGGTCGAACCTTAATTTTCGCTTGCCTTAAACTCACTTTCCCGCGACGCGGATCCTTTTCCTCCCTTTCGAATCCTCCCCTTGAAACGACGGCAGTCCACGCGAACCGGCCACTTGATTAATCGACCGATGTCAACCTCCGGGGACACCCTGGTTTCCGGGGGGGGGGGGCCGACCGACGGAAAGCCGAATTTTGAAAAACCCGCGGCGGGAAACTCGACGAACTGACGCGAATTTTCGGACTCTTCCAAATCGCCGACGAGGTGGACGCCGGCGCAGACTGGGAAACCTGTACATCACGCTGATGCCGGATAATTTGCGGTAGCTGCTGCATTAACCTAAATGTGTGCACCGTCAAACTGGGATCAACTTTTTAAGTTTTTCCCGATATTTCTCACAGCGTTAATTTTAATTAATTTATCGGTTCCCCAATTCTTTTTCCTTTTTATTGTTTACGTTTTTCTTTTTTGGGGGGAATTTTCACCTCGGATTTACGCTTTCCTTTTCGGCCGGGCGGAGGAGGAAAAAAAAGAAAGAGAAATAAAGAGCTCGACCGCGGACCGCTCGCGAGAATCGCGTTTAAAACTCGGTTTGAAATAAATGCGAAAAATTAAACAAAAAGAAAATTAAGGGATTTTCTTTCTTTATCGATGGAATCTCGCTGCTAGATTATAAAACAAACATGTTGAGGATATTTTACGCGTATGAATGAAATGAATGAATTAATAAATTAATATTCCACGCATCGTATAAATTAAGCAAATTAATTAAAATTGTAAAATATTAAAAATCAAAATAATTAAATATTATTATTTTTTTTTTTTTGCCTTCGTTAAATTTGCGTTTCTTTATTCCGGAGCCGAGTTTCGTTTTTCGTGCTCCGATCCTGCGTTAGCATTGAGAGGTGCCTGACCTGCCCTCCCGGAGCCAGCGACGCTCCCGCAGGAATCGCGTCCCCGCGACCGGAAGCCCCGCAGACGAGAGGAAAGTCGAAGACAGGAAGTTGGTCCCGTGTCGTCTGCACCGGGAGTTTTGACCAGTATAAGGCGCGCATTACACGAGACAACATCCTGCCATTATTTTTTGTTAACCGGCAAAAAAAAAAAAAAAAAAAAAGGAGTCGCTCATCGATAAGAAGGAAGCCATTTAGACCCGAAACGATGACGCCTACGAGGATGGGAGACTGGTTTGACACGCGGGGAAAAAATAAAATAAGAAAAAAATAAATAAATAAATAAATTTGAATATTCAGATTTCCAACCCCGTTCCAAACGCGGGGAACCATTAAGAAGAGAAAAGACAATGAACCGACAATTTTTTTTTCTTTTTCTCTCCCGGTATTTGCTCGTGGCACAATGTACATACAGAGTTTGTTCAGCGTGTATTCGTGTTCCTTTTTTTTTTTTTTTTCTGTAGCTTTTTGTTTGTTCTCGACAATCTTGAATTAATGCACGCTTGTCTTACCACCTTAGCATCTCGTTCGAACAAGGGTAATAAAATCAAACCGTAGGAACGGTGTATCGGCGACGTCCCATCTGACGCCGGAGACAATACTCTGGTGCTACTCCTCGTTCTTTTATGTCGACATGCACGGCATAAAAGTTTTTTTTTTTTTTTTTTTGTCTCTGCCGCGTTTAATATTCCGGAACTGATGAATATGCAGATAGGTAAGAGAGAGGCTGTGGGAACAACGGTAAAGATGTAATTTAATATTTCGGTTACACGCACGGGATGAGTTTTGCGAAGACAATGCAGTCCAATTAAATCCGTTGTGCCGGGACGCGGCGGGAGCCGCTCACGGACCCGGACGGATCCCTCTCGGATAACGGCTCCGAAGCTTTCTGAACCGGCAGCACGGGAAAAAGAAAGCGACCGGGAGCGAGCGACCGAAACCACGTTCGGGCGGACTGTCGCTCGAACGCACCTGAAATCAATCAGGAATCGAGTCGCATTCCCTTCGGCGGATCGACCGTTCAACTTTGGAGCGTCCTCGCGGATCTCGGGCCGTTTTCGGGGGACGAACGCAGTTTTTTTTTTTTTTTTTTTTTTTTTCGCAGCTTCCAAACCTTTTCCTCCGCCACGTCAGCACTTCGTCAAAAACGCAGCAAGATTGATCCCGCGGTTCGGGGGGCATCTTCGCGTCGTCCCGAGGGGTTCGGTTCCACTGCCGGAAAAAAAAAAAAAAAAAAAAAAAAAGGTGAAAGGTTCTGCCCGGCGGAT